>ML817228.1:94882-119787 GCA_009831015.1 Picea engelmannii | reverse complement strand
TGATGAGAGTGTACCTTTTTCAACTATATGGTGTCGGAGCACTTAGTGCAACTACAACATTGAGAACTTAATATTTTCACTTGACATAGGTGTATTTTCTACACCTCAATAGCAATTTAGCTACCCCTCATATATGGGGATACTGAAAGGCTACATGATAAAGTTAATTACTAGATACACTTGCTAAGGGAGGAGGGGGTGGTAGGCTAGCCTCACTGTTGGGTCATAGTCCATTCCATGAAAAATAAGCACAACCATTTTCCTTTGTGTTTCCAATTAATTCCTACTCTCCCAAAAGTTGTACCATGATTTCACTATATCCACACCTCCAACAGGTCATACATCCCTTTCATTCAATCCATAATTGTCTTATCACTATTTATTTTTCACCAATTCAATCTCAATAATGGAGAGAGTGAATGTGAGATGCAGAAATAGTCACAAGAAAATGATGGATTCAATGAAATGGAAATATGACCATTTGGAGGTGTGGAGGTAGTGAAAGCATGGTACAAATTTTTGTGAAAACATGGTACAGAGTTCTAGATCCAACTCCAAATCACATATTTTGAGGAGGTACCAATTTTTAAATTTAATTATGGTTTGCTAGTAATTTTTCAACATGAAGTATCTTTGTTTGAGAACAACACTTTAGGTCATGCCTTCCTCTATTGTCTTACCATAGAAAGAAAAAATAAAATATGCCACCGTCCTCTTTTTTCTCACCCTCCACCTTCACATCCTCCTTTCAATGTTATGTTGTCACCATCTTATACTATCCCTAACCCTAATCTTGATACACCTTCATGACCCCCTTGCTGGTGTCATTTCCACAAATATATTTTCATAATTCTTCCACTTGTTATGCTTTGGAACACCAATATATCCCCAAAAATGTATACACTAATGACCAATTGCTAGAATGCTCCAAAACTTCCTAGGTTTTGACAAGCCACATTACATCACCTAATCCCTCTTCTTCAATAGAAATAGTCCCTCTTCTAAAACCTACTATAACAAACCCTTCCTCACTTCTCATGACCAAAGGTACTTGTTCCAATCTCATTTGCACTTAGAATTTTCAAGTTAAATATCAACTATCCATAATCATCCTCAACTACGGTGGCAAAAAAAACCTCATATCTGAAGACTTTGTAAGATGTCTTCATCTACCTACCATGACTCACACTTGTCCTTATCATCTACGCTAGGTACAATAGTCCTTACCTTCTCGTTAATAAATGATGTATCATAACCTTTTCCATCGGACCTTTCCAATACATCGTCAAATACAATGTCTCCCCCTTCAACTGTTCCGAATTACTTATGGGTATCCCCTATCAACAACACCCTAATACATTATATGATGTCAACCACAACATTTATAAACTCTTTAAATAAGGAAAATCTTATAAACTTACCTCCACCACAAAACTGTGTCCTTGTAATCCTATAGCCGTCCAACCAATTAGTCTACATAAATATCTTTCTCTTTTTGTTATAACTTGCACCACATCGTTTATCATAGTCATGTATTTCTATGATGCATGCAATAGAACTTATTTTTACTAAGGTCCAATTAATTTATCAAGAAGTATTTGAATTTTGGGTCTTGATAGAATGCAAATTTAATAATAATTTTTATATTTGAAAATATTTTGAGTTTGAATATAAAATTGCATGGGATTAATTGTTTGACTTTATCTATAAAAAATCCATTTGGATCAGTCATCCAAAACTTGTTTTGGATCTCTTTGAGTCCATACAATTTCCCTTGGGGATGTTAGCGGTATTTTGTTATATTTATCCCCTTTCTAAACTTCTCTCTATGCATTGTACCAAGGGATGTCTCCCAGTAGGATACCCATCATGGGTCAAAGTTGGTGTTCACCAAATTGAGAGATTACTAAATGACTGAATATATCTAAATTCATCCATGCTCCCTCTTAAATGTGTTTTTCATCTTTTCCATGCAGTTTTGAAGCGCGATTAATCCATGATCCACAACACATTTCCAACCAGGTTTCTGCTGCCCATGTTTTTTTATTATTGCTTTGGTTGTTTTTGATGTGTATGGGAGCCTATGAAAAACAACCAAATCAATATTATAAAACATGGGTAGCATGTGGAATAACTTGAAAACGCTCTACTGGGCAATTGTCTCTATTTCATCTTGTATGATGGAGGACCATGTATACTATGTTTGCCGCAACTATGATTTCTAGTCTTTTATATCCATAGAATCTTGTCAACATTCCTTCACTCATCACAAGTGTTAGAAATGCATTCATGTGGTGCATATACATTATATCAAATGCTAATATTCTTTTAAAATATTCAAATGTGTACAAACGTGACTTTTTATGTGTTTTTGCGAGTGTGTGTGCATACAATGCATTATGACGAGTTAACTATTTTTGCAGTTATTGAGACTCTATACAAAGTCTATTGGTGTCAATATTATATCCATACATACAAAAAAACTGTGGCAATAATTTTTATCTTTTCTTTACATCTCCTTTTTCACATTTGCTAAAAATGATATCATTATCAATACAAGTTGGCATTCAATCTAGCCAATGCTAATTTGTTTAGAATAATAATCTGTATTAGATTTTACGTGTATTTTTTCAATGTAATTGAGGTTTATTTCTTTCGAAGTAGAATATGTATATGCTTTAATTACCATGTAAAACTACGATAAAAAAATTATATTGTTTTTGTGATGCTCACATAAAACATTGTTAATATTGCATTGATCACATGTTATCTTTCCCCAACTAGTTTGAGAAATGTAAATGGAATATTTCTTCTTCTAATTGTTATGTTTCTATTTACTCAATTGCATGGAAAATTTTCTATGTTTGATTCAGGTAACATTTGTTAATGGTATTGCAATGGGATCAGGTGCAATTCTATAAATAACATGCACATTTTGAGTAGTCACAGAGAACACCGTAATTTATTTAAATCCTAAATGAAAACTTTCCTCTTCTTATGTACACGGATCATATATATCTTTCCAATTTATAATGCAAGTAGAATGCCACTACAAATTTAAATTGAGATGGTGCTAGAATTTCAATAGCATCTCTTGTGGACACACAATTGGGCTAATAAGGATAACCACTAGATTGTTTTCCAAAAAATGGGGGAAATGTAATCCAAGTCATGAGATGGTAGGTTGGAGGCAATTAAAACATTCCCAGGATCTCAGGTAATGCAATTTTTTTTTTAATATACACATTATTCGTCTTCGTCATTAAAACATGAAAGATGATTGAATAAATAGAAGAAGACACCCTAAAAAATAAAAATACCTTCTTGGTAAAAAGTAAAATGGGAGAAGGAACATAATTTAGCAAACCAAGTAAGTGGGATATCATCCATTGGTAGTAGAGGAAGTATGGTAAAATAAGAAGTTGAGTCAATTTTGAGTAACATCATGGTGGGCTTACAACTTTTCCTTGGCTTATCACAATTCATCAAGCTCACGCTAATCGGGGCCTTTGTACAAAGACTAATTGGTTAGTTGTTGCAACCCTTCCCAGGGGAAGGAGTGGCCACATTCCATGTGATGACCTTCTTAGAAGTGATAGATATCTTGATACTTCACAATAATGTTAGGATGGATTCTCCAAAATATTTTAAACTTGATGGGTTTGTTCGTGCAAATTTAAAAAGCTTATGGGGTCATCCCTACATTCTTAAGTTTATCGTCAACAATGTTGGAATTCAACGCACCACTAAAGATGTAGATATATAGTTAGATCAATATATTATTATGATGGACAATGCATTTTATATGTGATAAACTACTTTACTTAGTGATAAAATGGGGACACCCTTTGGGGATTGGGGAAGATAATTTGAAGCTTTCCAACAACACAGAATTAAGGGAGGTGATAGGTAATATATGCACAATTATAGATGAAGGTGCTAAATATCACAAAGAAGATGCCACTCTAGTGACTTGGTTAAGTGGATATGAAAAAGGAGAACCACAAATGTGCTATTGACATCACATGCAAATTTAATTGAAGTAATAAATTTGACGACATTTAGTTTACCACTATTCGATATCATGGCACAATTGGAGTGATAGGTGGGACTTGCAATGGATTTGAGTTTATAAAAATATGCTATTTATTATGTCTCACTTTTTTAATGGATATATAAAAGTAACTATATAAAATATAAAATATTATATGTTTTTAATGGATATACAAAGATAACTAATATTAAATATTATATGTAAATGTAGTTTCATAAAACTCTTTAAATATATGATGCATTATAATTACTAAACGATCGACCATCACAATAATTCTAAAATATTAAAATATTACCTTTATTTCATGATAATTGAATAAGGAAGCTTTGCATTAAGATTTGGGTTTCAAATTACAGAATGCAAATTATTTGATTTTATTACTTGGAGAATATGATTTGAAAGAAGTTATTTGTTTTTTAAAAGACAGTTTAACTTCTTCCGTTTTTTTTCTAGAAACTCTCTTATCTTGAGACTGGAAATAAAAAGGTTTATTGTAATTTCAATTAGAGAAGGAAAAATTGCCATGGTTGGAAATGGAGATGACCTTTTGTACTTGATCTTAATCTACAATGCCCTTTTCTTCTCAGGTGATTCCTCTCCTAATTCTCCTCCGCTTTCCTGGTCTATTTACACTCCCTTGGGATAGGGGTACTTTACTTCCTTCAGGCAAATTTAGCTCAATCATTGCACAAGGAAAGTCTTCCCCATTATTTGAGGAGCATTTCATTGTTAAGAGGCATATTTTTATCATAAGACCCATGGAGCATTCTTCTTCAACTCTTGAGAGGAATTTCGTTAGTTTATCCTGGGAGGAGATGATCCAACCATAGTATTATGCTAACCATTAGGGGTTATAAACATTAGGGGTCATAATTAGAATTAATTATGTAATTTACATTTCATTTATGTCTCTTAATCAAATAATCCTCAAACCTACATTTTCATTCATTCTTCTTTTTAATCTCATTCTACCCCTCTAAACAAGAGTCTATAATGATTAACTAGAATTGAAAAATCTCATGCCACCCCTCTAAAGAAGAGTCCAAATTGATTAACTAGAATTGAAAACCCCTGAAAGAGCTTCATGTACAATGATAACCATCAATGAGGAAATAAGTGCATTCATCCTTCTTCTCTATCCACTGCAGGAGGACAAGGTTTCTCTTTTGGAACTTCTAGAAAAACATTCTTCTCCTTTGTTGAAATAGGAGGTTGTTGATTTACATCATTCCAATCATGTTCATCCTCTAGATATGGTTGTTAACATTCTTCCCAACCTTTTGGGTTGGTTTCCTTCCATCTTTTCCATTTAGAGTAGGATCTAATTTTAGGACAAGAATCCTAGAGATGCCCTATTTATTAGTAGAGTTAACACAGAAAAGAAATATTATCATAATCTAAAACCTAAACCCATATAAAATTTTCCTATTGTAAGGGAATCTCATCTTGAAAGCCCTAGCTAATGTCAATCTAAACACATGTCAATCTAAACACATAATCAGACATATGTGAAAATACCTAGATTAATTCACTTTAGATCTATTTTTATATAGCTATCCATAGTATAAATAATATTTTTATTATAGACATACTAGTTGGATCAAAATTAGGGGACGATGGGGTATAAAAAAGACCCCCTCTTTCCCAAATCCAACATCCTCCTCTAAATATTTTTGATAATCAACATGATTTGAAAAATGAATTAAAAAATATCTTAGAGCATAAATAAAACTCATAATGTTTTGTCCAAATTGAGTAAATCCACTGGTACAAATGAATAAAATATACATATTAGTGAAGAGGATTTGTAATATGAAATTAATTTTTCAACATTAGGATTAGAGACCTCCAACTTTGGCACCTCCTTAGATTTCTCCACAATATACACAGTAGATGTAGGATGATACAAAGTAGATGATTTCTTCTAGACCACATTTGTAAAAGAAATAGGTTTTTAATATGAATATCCTCCATTTCCCACCACTATTGACACAACTATAGAAGCAACGTGAGAGTAGAATCTTCACCAATTCAATATTCATAAAGAAAATAAGTGTCAACCAATTTTCGACACTAACATCCCATGCATGAACACCAACTGGAGTTTTATTATTTTTTAATATACATGGTTTCGTCAGATATCTGACGAACTGTCTGACAGTAAAATGCATTGGAGGTATAGCACCTCTGTTGGATCTATTATATAGATGTTGAATATACGACGAAGGTGAAATTCAGACATCCGATGATAAGTCTGACAATAATATCAGTGGAAGGTATTGCCCCTTCGTCGGATCTATTATATGGACATCGAATATGCGACGTGTCATTACGTCAGACTTCCACTGAGTATCTGCTGGAAATAATGGTTGATTTCAACGAGATTTTAGTCCTTAGGGTCATTGACATAACCAATGACAGTGTATCGAATATACGACGTCAATATTTTTGTCAGATATACGACCCATTAAACTGATGAAATTCATAACCAGGTTTCGTCGGAGTGCCGATGGAATTGCGTCGACAAATTGACGTACCATCATCAGATTTAAATGCACAAGAAGTAGTGATGGGAGATTTCCTAGACACCCTACAAGAATTAGGGGAATTTATATAAGGAGAACCATGGATATTTGGTGGATATTTCAACCTCAAAACCTCATTGGGTGAAATTATAAGGGGTGTCAAGAGATCAGGTGAAGACAAACAATGTTTTAGATATGTCATTGACTCTATGAGGCTAGTAGTCATTCCCACAATAAATGTGTAGTACACCTAGAACAACAAATGCAAGGGCACCTAGAGAATTATATTATTCCTCGATAGATCTTTCTCTTAGAATTGTTTTTTGGAGAAAAGGTTATAATATAGAAATAGAGGTGATACCCAATGCAATCTCAAACCACTAGCCTATATCATTGTAAAGGGACAACAATGAAACACCATGAGCCACTCCATTAAGGTTCAATAAATTCTGTCTCACACATCTAAATTTTCAAACAAAAATGGGAGAGTGGTAGCTTGAGGGGTGCTTGATGGCCACAAAATCCAAGGAACCAAAATGTGTAAACTCCAACAAAAAAATCAAAAGCATTAAAATAAACTCAAATAGTGGAACAAAGAGGAGTTCAATAACATCTTCCAAGATAGGGGTTATATGGAACACAAAATGGAAGCACTCCAACTAGAAATAATGGACACACGATTGAATGAAGACCTTGAAAAATAGGAAATCATTCTTCGAGAAAGCACCATGGCTTGCAACTAGCAAGAATAATGTCCATGGAAACAAAAATCATGTATTTAGTGGCTTAGAGAGGGGAAAAAAACACTAGATTCTTTCACCAAACCACCATGAAAAGGAGAAATAAAAATATATATACTTACTCCAAAATGAACAGGATACCAGGCTCAAAATTGATGAGGAGATATAACATGATCTCGTCAACCACTTCAACAAACTTACCTTAGAACCCACAAAGGACAAAATCCAAGCAATAGAATAAATGCCCTCAATATGGTCATGGTTGACCAAAACACCCTCACACTACACAAAATATGATATGAACAAGTCAAAGAAGTATTTAAAGACACGACCTCCAACAAATTCCTAGGTCCCTATCGGTTCACAACATACTTCTTCCAATCATGTTGGGAAGACATAGGAAGGGAAGTTCATGAAGTGGTATAGGACTCAAGACAAATAGGGGAACTTCTTAAAGCTTTCAATTCCACCTTCCTCACCTTAATCCCAAAGGAAAGAGATGCTTCATCGACAAACAAATTTACACCCATATCCCTCTATAATGGAATCTATAAAATCACTACCAAATTTAACAAACTAGTAGAAAGCCTCACAAATTAAGGCATTTGGTGGGAAGACAATGATATGGATTAATAATGGGAGACCTTGCAAGACAATGATCTTAGAAGAGACCTTCTTGATATCAACCAAGAATATTGAACCGACCCATATGGGGTGTCAAAGATGTGATGTGACACTCCTATTGTACCACCAGTTGGCAACCATGACCACTACCCAATAGTAGAAGATGGCACATGCCACATGAAAATGACTATTATGGAGGATGACACTCATAACATGGTATGGGAGGAAGTTGGTCAAAACAAATCACCTCAATATGACATTCATCACAAAATATTGGTTCACAAATGATTTTGATTTGATGATGACAAAGACAACCAAAGAAGGCAAAGTGGAGCTTTAGATAAGACACACTTCCAGGACAAGGACTCCCACAACCATGATGAGACTAGTACATTGAAAAATCATAGCTTGCAAAAGTGTGATTTCAATCTCAAAGATATGTGGTTTTATAGCCATATGTCCTTGGACCAAAATCCTCCTAATGATTAGCCACACCCAACATAAAATGGCTTCTTTAATTTCCCTCCATCTATGTAGTAGGAATAAAAAACTAACTAGTTGGGAAAAGGTGGAGGATAACTAAACAAAGGTTGAAATATGTAGTGTAGGAGTGCAAATGCACTATAATGTACCTATTCTATTTTATGATGCCAAACTTGAACGAAGGGAAAAATGTCAAGGATTAGAATATTATGTAGGGTTTCAAAGGTAGGAATAAAGCCACTACCATGCACAAACTAAATAATTTGGAGGAGAAGGTAGAAGGTTGTATATTTTCCATTGGTGGTAAGTGGATAGACAAGGGATTAACCACTATCACACTAGACAAAATATTTTCAATAGGAAGGACCACTAGGTACTCTATGATCATGGATCTCTATTGGCACACTAAGGAACTAATTTTCTGTCACCTAGATTCTGTCTCATAGAGAAGTAATGTTTGCACCCAAAGTTTTGGGTATATATCACACACATACATAAATGAAGTTGTGCATGCTCATTCCAGTTTTGTGTGCACTCAAGCAAATGTGCGATGATCGACAAGAAGCACATGCTAGATCAATTTTTGTGAATGCACACCAAGTCTAGTTCTGCCAAGGCATGCTAGTTTGAGTTTTGGGATGCACACCAAAAATAAATAAGACACACACTAGAGTCAAGAAAAGAATCTTTGGGAAATGTCCCTTAATGATTACTTCCAACAACATAAGGGAACGTGGAGCAGATAGAATATGAGCTGGAAAGGTAGTTAATATTGCCCCGATTCTAGAAAGGCTATGTGGAATACATGCAGGTGACATAAGCATGCGAGATTGTTAGTCAATAGAGTGAATGGAGAAAAAATGAAAGAGACAACACACTAGAGTGAGAAGGATATAAAATGAATCAACAAGGACAAATAAAGGGTTGATTCACTGGGTTACTACTAGTTGTTCATTGTTTAAGGGATATTCTAATGGCTCGCTCTAAGCCTCTATAGTATTTTAATGTATTTGTTTGTAAGTCTGAGTCTGTCATATGTTAAAGGTTTGTAAGGATCAACATGGCGCAATATATTGTAAATGTGGGGAATTATCTGAGGGACTATGAGACCCTGTTGCTGTCGATATATGATTTTCTTAATGTATGCTTGTGACTGATGGAATGAGAATGATAATAAAGATGCATTGGTTCAGAACCTATGATGTGTCAATTATGTGTATGAATGAATGTGTTCTTTCTGTTATGTTTTTTCATCTGTTATGTAAGGTGCCATGACTGACATGAATGCAATTCCCAATGTATCTCTATGTGTTTATCCCTTCATCCTCGACAAAAAACTAGATGGTATCTACGATCCTCACAACGTCTCGGGTGAGACCTTCTTCAAACTTAGTTGAAGATTGATATGCTGATGCTTTGGGGTTTTTGTTGGTCAACTCTGGATGAGCCTTGGGTATTAACCACCCAACATTAAGAAGGACACGTGCAAGTGTGAAATGACCCAATGAGTAACCCCTTGCTAAAATAAATTAAGAAAGAGATGCTACAATTGAATGATAAATATTATTTCCTGCGACAAGCCGTGCAACATTCGATCTAGGATTTATAAGACAAAGCAAAGAGAGAAGGAGACGACCACCAAGATGGAAATGATTCCCAAAATCCCAACTCCCTATATGAAGAGGAAAAATATAATGTATAACCTAGAGTTCCTATCCATATTTTAGATTCCATCATTTTGTGTTTCATTTCAAAAGTTTTAGAAACAAAGGGTTGATCTCTTTTCACATATGCTCCTTTTTTTATATAGAATGTAAGGACCAAAGGCTAAGATATACTACATATTTCTTTCCTTTTTTATATTAAGCTACAAAGCCCAAAGGACAGGACATACTCATACCAATTTAAACTTTGTTTATCATAGTACTTAAGTGAAGGGATTAGTAGGCCACTCTAGAGAATACAGTTTGAGGTTCCACCATTGAATTTCTTACTAGCATGTAAATATTTTTTCCCACCTATTATATATAATCAATAACATACCACTTACTTATAAAAAAAATAGTGAAAATGCAACAAAGTAGGGTTATGAGTCATGACAATTGAGTGGGAAAGGTAAATAACATGCTTGAGGTATTTAATTCAAAGCACAAAATCATAGCCAAACTACAAACCAAAACACACTAGAACAAGTAATTCGCCAACATATTATAATTAGAAAGGCATGAAAAGGAAATGAAAGGAAGGAATGGCATAGGCATGCAAGTATAGTGTAAGGGCCTCAAGTTCAAGCACCTATAATATTTCTAGCTTGAAGCAACAATTCAAGTAAGACTTGGAAGTTAGAAAGCAAAAACATAACCATAAATCTAATAGGTAACCACTCAAGAAAGGGGTTCTTACTATGGTGCAAAGAGAGAAAATTAAATAGGCATCTTGAAGGACAAGTAGAAATCGCACAAAATATGCAAATTCATAGCATAAAACAATGGTGGTATCCCAATTACCAATGAAAAATCAAACATTCAAATTATAAGTAGAAGGGTCACAAGCCTATCTTGGTTCCTTTACAACTAAACAATCGATAGGGTGAGCTTCAAACTCTAATGGAAACAAAGCAATCTTAAAGACACTAGCACCACCAATAATCCTAACCACACAACATAAGGGCACATCCATAGAGTCCTTAATAATACAATAAGCTAAATCACAAAAGGTAAAAATAAGGACCAAACCGGTTCATCCCCTAGAAGCAAACGTAGAACCAAACAATATAAAATGTAAGTGACATATGAGAATGAGAGAGCATAAGGGAGGCAATGGGAAAGTAAAACATAACTAGAGATTACTAATCATCAGATAAAAACAACAACCCATATCAATGTGGTGGGAAGCATGCACACAAGAGAATTGAATACCTCATACACCCAATCACAACAAAACCCATTGCCATCACATCAAAGCTTGCACCATAATCATACCCACAAAATTTCTGATGTTTCCAAAGTCAAGATCAATCATAGGCTCAATGCTAATGACAATGGGTATAACATTTCTAGGTAGGTCAATCTCAAACTCACCACCTTATGTCACCATGCCAAGGTCTATAACCAAATATCGATACACATTGACATAAAAAATTGTTAAAACATGCCACCAATACCAAATTTTTAAGACACATCACCAACCAAAGTGTGAAATAATATTGTAAAGGAGCATGGAGGGGCAAGGCGCAAGGAAAGGCTCAAGTGAACAATATTGTGCCACATGTACAAAGAGTCTCACATCATGTCAAATACAAGCAACTAGGTGGCAGCTAGAAGAGCTTTGAAATCAATCAAGGCAATGTAAGAAGGGGTTTCTAACCAAATCACATAAGTATGCTCCGAATCAACCAACTTCTCCAAGGATGAGGCTAGTAAACCAATGCTAGCTAAGAAATAAATTTCACTACATTAAACAATGAAAACATGAGAATACAACCACATGTTCATTATGTGTAAGAGCAAAATATTTGTTGCAATTATAACTAGAAAGGGCACATCGTAAATACAACATCCATCAACTAACTAATCAATGATGCATAACATGTACTATGAAATAAACATGTACCATAAAATAAACATGTTAGGACCTATGAAAAAACCATCTATGGAGTAAATAAATTGAAGTAACACATGTTATCATCTATGGAGTAAAGAAATCGAAGTAACACATGTTATTATGTTGTTGATATCTAATGGAAACTGCAATCATAATTTCTAGATCATCATGCTCTTGTACATGAAAGTTGAATCATGATACTGCAAGTTATTCAAATCAATTATGCATGTGAATATTGATCATATTCAAATATCACTATCCCATAACATATCAATAAACCATCACCTCTGTTAATTCTACCTCACATGGCTATTGATTCCATTAGGAGTTGAAACTCACAAACATGCTTATGAATTGCAACAAAGATTGTTGCCATAGGAACAATATCAATAAGGTTGTGATTATGATAACTATTAAATATGACCTCATGTCTATTGAATATGACCTTATGCTTATTGAGGACCACCACCTTACCATTGAACCAACAAATGAATACGTTTAGTGTTTTGATGACGTTGCATTTATGAGTTTCAATGTCTTGCTATTTTCTTGGAATAGTTGAGTGACACCTACAACATTTAATTTCTATAATCATAGTAGAAACATATGTCTAGAACTTTCAACACTTTTCAAGTGACACAATAGTCTCATTTTCAAATGCTCCACAATTATCATACGGGAGAGTATTTTTCATGTATTTGTTTTTTTTATATGTCGTTTTTTTATATGTATGATATTTATATTAATTTTATTTGTTTTTTTATATGTATGATATTTATATTAATTTTGTTGGGGTAGGTTAGTGTGATTTATCTAGGATGATTCAAACCAAGTATCTACTTATATGAAACTAGCCAAATACACAACAACATTAATAAAAAACATTTTAATTAACCCCTTGAACTAGTTGAAAATTAATTATATAAAAGATATCTAAAAATACATTTTTAAGAAGATAACATTTATGAGTGCATAGTTCCTATGTGTTTAGTTTAATTCAAAGATTCTACTTCTTTCCTTTCTAGCTAGTGATTCCAAGATTAGATCAGTAGCATGTTTGCAAGAGTTTGAGTAATTATTTGTTGACTGATTTGAAAATTATCTTGAATGGTACTCTGTCTTTGTATTTCATGTTTGTGAGGTTAATCCACATGGATTAGAATTCATTGGCTTGTTGAGTCAATCATTTCCTTGAATGTAGAAATGCTTGGTCTCCCAAGTGAAAGACTGCAATACACACCTATCAATGAGACTCAAACTAATGAACTAATAACCGGTACTATATTTGATTTATGTTTCTAAGTATTTTTTATTTCTCCACACACCGAAATATCAAGTATTAATTGATTGCACGAGATCCCATTAGAGACATCTATTTGAAAATAATTGTTTTTTACTGTCAGGGTCCTAACCCGCACATAGGTAGAACAATATATTCGGATGTAATAAAGGTCAATATTAATAAGGCCTTTCAATAAAATAGAATAAGTCGAATGTAAGAAGACCTAATAGAAGCTTCCGCTTCTAGAAGGATCTTCCTCTAGATGCTTCTTTTGATAGACAAATTTAGTATAGATAGGAGTCGAGGGTATGAGAACCCTAGCTTGGATATTATTGTAATAGAGCTCTGCTTGACTAGAGGTTTCCCCCTCGAAGAGGCCCGTGAACATTGCTTTCAGAATCAAAGTGCTATTTCTGTTGTTATTTTTATATCATTTCAGTGCTATTGTGGTGATTGTTCTGGTTATATTGATGTTATTCTGCCATTTCTAGCATTTTATTTCTGTTATGCATACTTTTTATATCTGGTATATTACAAGTGGTATTTGAGCACTTTTATCGACATAAATTGTGGGTTATTTTTTTTTCCAGGGTAGAGACGTATTCCAATGTCTTTAAGCCACATATATCTGTCGTTACGTGCATAAACCCGCAGTTGAGGGATTCATACACACAGGAAATACAAGTGTTACTTAAGTGCACATCTATTGGCCACCCTTGTAACCCCTATTGGTACCCCTTCGAGTGGTAGCACATCAAACAACACCTGTGTACGGATCGAACTAGATTACCTGAAGCCCTCTTTAGATAAACCGATGGACCGCCTGACTGCTATAGTGCCACCAAGAACAACACTTGAGAAGATACTCTCTAGTACCTGGGTAGTCAGGTAGTATGACTAAGGGTACGGTCTATCCTCCTTAGTTAGTTCCTTGAGATACTGGGCCAAGTACTATTGTTGGACCCCGCATGTATATCAGAGAGCTATAGCACAGGGCAAACCCTTGTTTGTACAACCCTTGAATACCTAACCATTGGGGACATAAACATTAACAAATTAAAATAGACAAGATCTCTTGCTGCGCAACTGTGTTCGGGTTGCCAAATAACTACACATTTCTTCTTGGTTAAGCATTTGGGCATTTCATCACTGCAGTATCCTTCAGACCAGAGTATAACTCCGCAGGTGTAAAAAAAAAAAAAAAAATTGGAAATTTTTGCACCATTATTTGAGACCTATTCCATTGGATTCATCTCTTCGCCCTTATCACATTCATACATATCATTTTTCAACAAAATTTTTGACCCCACCCACCCCATTTTAGTTTCCTCATCATCATGGCCCATACCCGTAGCCAAGACCTGGAAGCTCGCTTCAATACCTTGCAATCTAATTTCACTGAGACCCAACAAGAAGTGAAACAACTCAGTGCCAATGTTGTTGCCATAAATACAACCATGCATTCCTCAATGGAGGAAATCAAACAAGACCCAACTACCCAACTTGAATCTATCATTTAGATGCTCTGCACCAAGATGCATATCCCTACAGATAACCCTTTATCTAACCCACCTTCAAATACTAAAGCTGAACATTCCTCTAAGTTTCAGCACCATCACTTTCAATGTGACCTACGCCTTCCACGGGTGGATGTGACCAAATTTTATGGATCGGATCCCACTGGTTGGGTAACCCAAATTGAACATTATTTCTCTTTATACGAAATTACAAATGACTTGGACAAACTCCGATATGGTGTTCTCCATCTAGATCAAGAACGTTGACAATCGTGGCAATGGAGAAAAACTTCCCGTCAAGGGTATATTGCTTGGACACAATTTGTGGCAGAGCTTTATGAATGCTTTGACACTGACACCAACGATTTGGGTCATTTGACAAAGTTGAAACAATCAGGAATAGTGGAAGACTTTATAGCTGCTTTTGAGCGCCTGGCTTTTCGGACAGAGGGCATGTCTGATGCCTTTTTCCGAGAGTGTTTTATCAGTGGCCTCAAGGATGAGATTCAAGCCCATGTCCTCATGGCTCAGCCTCAGAGTTGGGTGGAGGATACTAAAAGAGCTAAAGTATCATAACATGTTGTATCTTCTCAAAACTGGAAACCCTCCTTTATCCCTCGCACTAAACCAATAAATCCCACTACTCCCTCTGCTCCACTAAAGATCTAAAAATTGACCAGGGATGAAATGGATGAACACCAATTCAAAGTCCTTTGTTATAATTTTGATGAAAAATATTTCTCAGGCCACAAATGTAAGGAACAAAATCTTTTATGTCCATCTCAGAGGATATTTCGGAAGAGGATGTTGAAACTCCCCTTATGTCTGAGTCACTTGAAACCACTGACATAACCCCTCCCTCAGACCCTCCCGAAGTAGAACCGGTCATTTCCCTAAATGGTCTCACTGGCTTCTTTGCTCCCCAAACCCTCAAGCTCATCGATTACATCAAGCATAGGAAGGTCATCATTTTGGTTGATAGTGGAAGCACCCATAATTTTATTCATCGCTGCATTGCCCAAGAAACTCATTGCTACATCCATGTGGTTAATAATTTCCAAATCATGATTGCCAATGGTGGCTCCATGAAATGTGGAGGGTTTTGTGAAAATGTGTGTCTCCAAATTGGTGACTACCACCTCAAATATCATATGTTTTCTATTGACATGGGCGGTTGTGACATTGTGTTGGATGTAGACTGGCTAAGGACTTTGGGTTTGATTTTCATGGATTTTAAGGAATTAAACATGCAATACGATAGAAGGGCCAACAATATAAGTTCCAAGGAATCACCACAGGTTCACCTGAGATCATTAGTTCCCATCGCATGGAAAAACTGCTCAAAAAAGGTCATTCTGGTGTTACTGCCCAACTCCATGCCATATAAGCAACATAGACACCCTCGGTGCCACAAGACCTCCAATCCATCCTTTCTAAACATCAAGTGGTCTTTTCCACTCCCTAGGGACTCCCTCCTTCCCATGGTGTTCATGATCATTCCATTCCCCTTGTACCAGGAAGCCTTCCTCCCAATATCCATCTGTATCGTCACCCCTTTTCCCCAAAAAATGAAATTGAGAAAATGGTCCAGGAACTCCTTAACATAGGCGTTATCAACCCTAGTACGAGCCCCTATTATTCTCCTGTGGTCATGGTCCTAAAGAAAGAAGGTTATTGATGAATGTGTCCTTACTTTCGTTCCCTCAACAAACTTACCATTAAAGACAAATTTCCCATTCTCGTCATTGATGACCTCTTGGATGAATTGAGTGGTGCCCAATTATTTACTAAACTTGATCTTCATTCTGGCTACCACCAGATACGTATGAAAGAGGCAGACATTCCCAAGAATTCCTTTATAACTCATGAGGGCCACTATGAAGTTTTGGTCATGCCCTTTGGCTTGTGTAATGCCCCCTCCACCTTCCAAATCCTCATGAATCATGTCTTTCGTACTTTTCTCTGTCATTTTGTCTTAGTTTTCTTTTATGATATCCTCATCTATAGAAAAAACTGGACATACCATCTTGCCCATGTGAATCGAGTTCTCCATCTACTCTCTTAGCACTAACTTTTCCTGAAATAGTCTAAATGTGATTTTGGTGCCTCAAAAGTTGAGTACTTGGGTCATCTGGTTGGCAAGGATGGCGTCAGGGTGGATCCTAAAAAGATTGAAGCTATGCAATATTGGCCTCACCCAAAGACGCTCAAAATCTTGCGTGGATTTCTAGGCTTAATAGGTTGTTTGTTAAGAATTATGGAAAGATTGCAACACCTCTCACTGCACTCTTAAAAAATAACTCTTTCACTTGGACTCCAGCCGATGCTCAAGATTTTCAAACCTTGAAGATGGCCATGTGCACCACTCCAGTCCTGGCCCTTCCCGATTTCACAAAGACCTTTGTCTTGGAATGTGATGCTTCAAGGAAAGGAATTGGTGTTGTCCTTATGCAAGAGAGTCGGCCTTTGGCCTTTACCAGCAAGCAACTGTCTGAAAGAAATCTGGGAAAATCAATCTATGAAAAGGAAATGTTGGCTATCATGCATGCCATTGATCTATGGCACCCTTATCTATTGGGGAAATGCTTCCAAATTAAGACAGACCATCAAAGACTCAAGTATTTTCTAGAACAACACATTTCTTCCCTGGAGCAACAAAAATGGGTGACCAAGCTCTTTGGATATGATTATGAGATCATTTACAAAAAGGGAAAAGGCAATGTGGTTGTAGATGCACTTTCCCAAAAATATGATGACAAATCCCTGTTTTCTCTTTCCTTCATTGTACTAGATTGGCTCCAAGCCATTCGCTAAGAATGGCTACACGATCCCAAAAGTTCACAGTTGATCCAACAATTGGACTCCAACGCTACAACTTCCCCAGGGTACTCTTGGCTCCATAATGAGCTTCGATACAAAGGTCGTATGTATTTAAGTAAACAATCCAAACTTAAATCCACGGTACTTTCTGAGCTTCATGCTACACCTGTTGGACATAATTGTCATTGATGTTAATAGGAGAAGTAAATAACCAGAAGTCCAAAAATTAGGAAGAAGAATGAACTGTTGATCACGATAGGATCAACAATCCGATGATGTTCAGAAAGGCTAGCGCATGAAGAAAGCTCTAAAGGAAGAAAAAAGTGTAGAAGATGTCGTCGAGATCAGTGGAAGGATTGCATTGTTGATCAAATGCACAAAAATGGTGAGAAGAATCAACAACCGTCCGATCATTGTGAAAAGCACAACTGTCATTCAATCAAAATTTGACCATGGGATTAAGGGTCATGAGAGGATCGTGACCATAAAAAAGGATGAGAGTTTGACTATCCATATACTCGTCAACCGTGGGATCAAACCCAAGTTCTTGTTGAGCAGTCAAATCATTTTCAAGTAAAAGGAATGTTGGATGATTGGTCAAACGAACATATTAAGTCATGACCGTCGGATGCACAAGAGCATGAATCAACAGCCGTTAGATCCAGGTAAGGTGCACCCACCTTAATACGTCAACGAGAAGTGAGAGTGGTTTTAGGGGGACCCACGTGAAACCACCCCATTCCGGACCCCCCCCCCCTTCATTAAAGTCAGAATGGCAAGGGGGGTCTGGAATCCAACCTTAAACATTGATCTAAGCCCCTTGATCTCTGTCATCCAAGACTTGTGCGTCTGATTTCAGACCCCGCCCTTCATTAAAGGTAGTATGGCAAGGGGGGTTCAGAATTGAATCTCAACCGCAGAATTAGACACGAAAATATTAACCGTTCGAATCTGCAAGGAGGATATGCCTAGGAGTCAGCTAACAGTCCAAAACAAAGAAATGATGTCAGCCATTGATCCAGAGGGCACGTGGTGAGTGATTGACATTTCACTGACTCACAGGTCTGGAAAGTCTAAAGCAATGTTGCATGAAACTCACAATGAGCAAGGTTGCGAAAATATATGGGCCATCGGATCACATAGGTTCAAGGTAGATCTTAGGACATTGATCAAAGGAAAACAAGAGTCGTTGATCCAGAGGACACATGGCAAGCGCATGGCATCTCCCTGACTTGCGAGTTGTAGAAGTCAAATGCAAGAACTTAGGAACTCACAATATGCGAGGTCGTGATAGAATCTGGGCCATCGGATCACAGAGGATCAAGGAAGACCCCTAAGTATCGGTCAAATATACATCGAGAGATCTACGTCGACAAAACAAAACAACAAGCCACATCATTCAGGATGCGTGGATCCACATCAACAATATCCACGTAAGTAACGACACATGGCATACTTAGACACTGACAAGTGTCAAGTTAATATTGCATTTCAGGCACATGAAAACCACAGATTTGAGTGACATGTGGAAGGTACTTGGCACATGTCAAGCCTTCTTGTGACATTAGCAAGTATATGTTACGTCGAGAGTTTTCATCTCGGGAGTTTTTGCATCATAAACAAATACTCTTAAAAAGAATAAAGTCCTGAACGCAGAAAATCTCAAAGGGACACACGTCAGGTGTTCTACATTTTTGGTAGTTTTGGAGAGTTGGAGGTTATGAAGACTCGAAGGAATAAACACCGAAATCTCGTCAGCCGTCCATCTCGTTGGGAGATTGAATCACGACCGTTGATTTGGTAAAGCACTCAAGCACTTGTTCAAGCTTAGCATTCAGTCATCGCCGTTGGTCATATGCTATAAGAATATTAAAAGAAAATTATAACATGTCGCTATAATTGGTAAAGCCCGTGGTTATGTAATGCATGGTCATATGTGATGGTTTGAAAGAAGCGCCTTCACAAAATTTGGTCTCTGTAAATATAAAAGAGATTAGGCATCGAGTATAAAGGATTAAATTGATCCATGACTGTGATCAATTTATGACAAAAATGAACCGATACAAATTCATGATTAAAAGAGAATAAATCATGAAAAAATGAATAAAGAATAAAAAGAAAAATGATATTAATTAAAGTTTAGATAATCATTTTAAATGAAAAGGTACAATGGTTCAAATAAAGGGACACGTTGTTTTAAATTTCACACCAGTTTGAAGATTATATAAACAAGAAAAAGTGGTGAGAAGAAAGTGTCTCTGCACTTAAAGTCAAAAGATCAATAGCTGAAGCAGAGTCCAGGAAGAAATACAAATATGTATTAAGGGTGGTTGGGTGGTGCAAGGGCAGGTTGGTGCCTGCAGAGGGAGTTGGTGCTTCCTTGTCAGTTGTAGCTGACTAAACAAGGGGGTCGTAGCCTCCTACCAGTTGGTGCTGGTAAAATAGGGTGTGGGTGCATCCTAGTCAGTTGGTGCTGATCAAAGAGGAAATACATCTTCCTTCTATGTAACATGTAAAACAAATTTTGCAGTTAATAGAAAATAATTTGTGGTTTTCCCATTTGGGTTCCACAATAAAATACTGTGTCAAAATTCTGTTTTCATTAATAAATGAAAAATTGATATAATTGTTGTGTCATTGATTCAACCCCCCCTCTCAGCGACAGGATCTGATTCTACAATTGGTATCAGAGTAGGTTCCTTCAACAAAGTCTAACAAACTTGAAGGAAGATCTTGAATATGGGTCAACAAGAAGGGATGTCTAACAACAAAGCACCATTGTTCAATGGAGAAGGCTATGCTCTATGGAAAATAAGAATGAAAAACTTCCTCTTAGCACTCAGTTTTGATATCTGGCAATCTGTTGTAGATGGTTATATTGCACCAACTACTCCACCCAAAGACTTTGGAGGAAAGAAAATATGTGATGATAAATCAAGAGCAGTTAATGGAATTCTAGCTAGGTTGATTAATTCTATATGTGTGAAAGTTATGTATCGCAAATTGGCCAAAGAAATATGGGACAAATAGGAAGCTATATATGAAGGAGATGACAAAGTCAAAGAAGCTAAACTACATACCTATAGAACTCAATTTGAAAATATGAAAATGAAAGAAGAAGAAAATATCGCTGAGTACTTTCACAGTGTAGATGAAGTGGTCAACTCAATTAAAGCATGAAGAGAAAAAGTTACAGATAAACCTATAGTGCAAAAAATACTAAGGTCATTACCTATGAGATATAATGCAAAGATTTCTTCAATGGAAGATAGATCCGATCTAAAAACACTCATAGTTGATCAACTCCATGGAATCTTTACAGCATATGAAATGAGAACAGGGCATGATAAATCAACAAAAGATGAAACAACCTTCAAAGCATCTAGGACAAAGACAAATCATAAGAAAAATCCTCAATCTAATCATCACGAGGAATCTGATTTGGAAGAAGCCAATTTCATTAGAAAACTTTAGAAAGGTTCAGGGAAGTACAAAGGCAATCTTCCGTTAAAATGCTTTAACTGTGGCAAAATTGGTCATTTTGCATCCAAGTGTCCTTACCCCAAGGAGGACCCTGAAGATCAAGAAAAAATAAATATTCAATATAAGAAAAAGGAAAAACCCAACTTTAAGAAAAAGTTTTACAGAGGGAAAAATAAATTTTATTCAAAAGAGGAAAACAATAGTTCATCTGAGTACAGTGATAACAATGAATCTGACGATGATGGAGTCCTTTTCTTAGGTATTAAAGAGTCTAATGAAACAAAAAAAAATCAAATATGAAGATGAGCTAGAAGATGAAGCATAAGTCAATATGGAGGAAGAACTTCTCAGTGCTCTGAATGAATTAAGAAAATACAAAACCAGATATAGACACATGAAAGGTTTTATAGTTGAACAAAAAGAAAAATATGAACAAAAGGAAAAATAAATGGAGAAACTCATGAGCAACTTGAGAAAAAAAATCTTAGAAGCAAATAAGATCGAAGAAAATCTGGAAAAGTCTCTTAAGGAAAAACAAATAACTTGTGAAATAATGGAGGCCGAAATAGTTCATCTGAAAAAGGAACTGGATGCAAAAATCATTCAAACAAAATTTGAAAATAGCTCTACAATATTAGATAAGATTATTATAGCTCAAAGGGATCCTAAAAATAAAAATGGAATAGGTTATTCTCAAAAGGAAATCCATGTTAACTCAAAATATTATGTAGATGCTCTTTGAAGTACATTCAAGAAGAAGAATGAAGAGAATACAAGTAATGACAAGAGATCCAAAAAATTGCCTCCACTCATCAAGAAAGAAGGCAAGACAATACCAAAGAAGCTTTATCAAAACAGGTATCCTCGCATTTTTCTTGGTTACTTCTATGCTTGCTCAAATTTTGGACACAAAGCTATAAACTGTAGAGCATATAAAAACAAGAATCTGAAGGTTAAGAACTACATCCATAAAGATAAACAAGTAGCAAAACCAATTAGAGGCAGAAACTATAGCCCCTTTGCACCCTTACAAGAAGGGGACTGACAATGCTTCAGATCAAAACCAATTAGAGGCAGAAACTATAACCCCTTGCACCCTTACAAGAAGGGGACTGACAATGCTTCAGATGCCACAACCATGGGCATAAATCCATTAATTGCAGACTAATGGAAGCCTCAGAACAGTCCAAGTTAATTAGAGAGTAAAAGAAACTTTGGAGAGTAAAAACATCAAAGAGGGATTGCCTTATTTCCCTGAAAACTCAAGATGAAAAGGATCTCTGGTATGTTGACAGTGGATGCTCAAAACATATGATAGGTAACAAGAACAAGTTTTTAGACCTAAAGAAACAAACATGTAAAGTTACATTTGGTGATAATGCTTCAAGTAACATACTTGGGAAAGGCACTGTGAGCCTGGGAAAAGACAAAGCTAGAAATGTACTACTTGTCGATAAATTGAAGCCTAGTTTATTAAGTGTCAATCAAACATGTGATCAGGGACACTTCTGTATCTTTGAATCTCAAAAGTGTGAGATTAGGAGATAAGACACAGGAAAATTAGTTGGCACTGCTCCTAGAACTCTTGAAAATGTGTACATACTAAATGCTAAATTAAAAGAAGAGTGTCATATAAATTCAGTAGATGAAAGTTGGCTACGGCATAGAAGGTTGGGGCATATTAACTTTGACAATGTTGTGAAAGTCAACAACCTTGGTGCAGTAAGAAACTTGCCAAAAATAATAAAACCTTCAAATGCTATGTGTAGACACTATCAACTAGGGAAACAAACTAGAATAAGGTTCAAGGAAAAAGAATACACAACCTCGAAACCATTAGAAATTGTTCACACTGACCTATGTGGACCTACTAGAACCAAGAGCTTGCAAGGAGAGTCTTACTTTATTTTATTCATTGATGACTTTACTAGAATGAGTTGGATATGTTTTCTCAAAGAAAAATAAGAACTCAATAAATTCAAAGCTTTTAAAACCCTTGTTGAAAATGAAAAAGAGACAAAAATAAAATGTCTTAGATCTGACAATGGCGGTGAATTTACCTCAAGAGAGTTTGATGTCTTTTGTGAAACTCAAGGAGTAAAAAGACAATTCTCTGCTGCTAGAATGCCCCAACAAAACGAGATTGTTGAAAGAAAGAATATAACAGTTCAGGAGGCTGCAAGGACCATGCTAAATGAAGTAAAATTATCAGATGGATATTGGAGGGAAGATGTAAGCACAACAATATACATATTGAACAGAGGTCAGCTCAGGATTAATAGTGATAAAACCCCTTATGAATTATGGTTTGGAAGAGCTCCATCAATGAAATACTTCAAAGTCTTTGGAAGTAAATGCTACATCAAAAGACTAGATGAGAGTCTTGGAAAATTTGATGCCAGATATGATGAAGGTATTTTTCTTGGATATGCTTCAAACAAAAAGGAATATAGATGCTACAATCTTAGATTACATAAGATTGTTGAAAGTGGATATGTCAAATTAGATGATCTAAAAACAATAAGGATAAAAAATCAAGAGACCATATCTACAAATAAAGATGAAGATGATGATGAGACATTCAACACCCAACTAAAAGAAGTAGAAGAGAGTGAAAAATAAAGGGAAGAAGATGATATGGATACTAGTGATAGTGAAGAAGATAGTGAATATGGAGGGATAAGAGAAGAATTTCCAAGAAGATATACAAGGACACCCTCAAGAATTATTCAAAAAAATCATCCTGAAGAACTGATTATTGGAGATACGAATGATGGAGTGCAAACAAGAAGACAACTGATGTATCAAACAAAATTAGCATTGTTGAAACATATTGAGCCAAGCTCAATAAAAGAGGCATGTAAAGACGAGAACTGGGTTAAATACATGAATGAAGAATTGGATCAAATTGAAAGAAATCAAACTTGGGAACTAGTTCCTAGAACAAAAGATAAAAATGTCATTGGAACTAAATGGGTATATAAAAATAAAATGAATGAAGATCGACAAGTAATAAAAACAAGGCCAGATTAGTATGTAAGGGGTATGCTCAGGTTGAAGGAGTAGACTATAAAGAAACATTTTCACCTGTGGCCAGATTGGAGGCAATTAGGATGTTCTTAGCTTTCTCTAGCTATAGAAAATTTAATGTGTACAAAATGGATGTCAAGTCAACATTTCTCAATGGAAATTTAGAAGAGGAAGTCTACATTGAGAAACCAGAAGGATTCCAATTAACCAGCAAAGGGGACTATATTTTCAAATTGAAGAAGTCACTCTATGGATTAAAACAAGCACCCAGAGCATGGTATGCAAGGTTAGATTCTTATTTACAAAAACAAGGCCTCAAAAGGGGATCAACAGACAACAATCTTTATTGCAAAATTGATGGTAATAACTTGATAATTGTGGAAGTGTATGTTGACGATATCATTTTTGGTAGTAATGAAATAAAAATGAGTGAGGACTTTGCTAAAAAGATGCAACAATAATTTGAAATGTCCATGCTTGGAAAACTAAATTTCTTCCTTGGATTACAAATAATACAGTCCAAAAGAGGAGTTTTTATCCATCAGTCTAAATATGTTAAGTGTTAAGAACCAAACAACAATATAGCATAGAAAAACCTCAAGAAAAGTACTCAACGCCTTGAAAAAGAGATAATTTCAAATAATAAGCCTCTTCGAGGGGGCAACCTCCTTTTACCCCACTTAAATGTTCAAGTACCAGATGATTCAAAATGAAAATGTCTCCTTGGTATATATAGGAGACTAG
>ML817228.1:51404-88618 GCA_009831015.1 Picea engelmannii | reverse complement strand
ATACAGATCATAAGAAAATAAAAAACCCTTTGCCATTGATGCCAAAGGGGGAGAGTAACTTCAAAGGACAGAAGCATCACCACAGGGGGAGATTGTGTATGAAGTTTGGTTGTTGCCCTCATTGAAAAAGGGGGAGATTGTTAGACATAATTGTCATTGATGTCAACACGAGAAGTAAATAACCAGAAATCCAAAGCTCAGGAAGAAGAATGAAATGTTGATCACGATAGGATCAACAATCCAATGATGTTAAGAAAGGCTAGCACATGAAGAAATATTTGAAGGAAGAAAAGAGTGTAGAATATGTCATCGGGATCAGTGGAAGGATTTCATAGTTGATCAAATGCACAGAAATGGTGAGAAGACTCAACAATCGTCCGATCACTATGAAAAGAACAGATGTCGTTCGATCAAAAGTTGACCATGGGCTTAAGGGTCGTGAGAGGATCGTGACCATCGAAAAGGATGAGAGTTTGACTATCCATATACCCATCGACCATGGGATCAAACCCAAGTTCTTGTCGAGTAGTCGAATCATTTTCAAGTAGAAGGAACATTGGATGATTGGTCAAATGACCATATTAAGTCGTGACCATTGGATGCACAAACGCATGAATCAACAACCATTAGATCCAGCTAAGGTGCATCTACCTTAATACGTCGGTGAGAAGTGAGAGTGGTTTTAGGGGGACCCACGCAAAACCACCCCATTCTAGACTCCCCCCCCCCCATTCATTAAAGGCAGAATGGCAAGGGGGGTTCAGAATCCAACCTTAACTATTGATCTAAGCCCCTTGATCTCCGTTGTCTAATACTTATGCATCCAATTCCGGACCCCCCTTCATTAAAGGCATTATGGCAAGGGGGTCCGGAATAGAATCTCAATCACAGAATTAGACACAAAAATCTTAACCATCCAAATCTACAAGGAGGGTATGCCTAGGAGTCAACTAACAGTCCAAAACAAAGAAATGATCTGATTCGTTGATCCAGAGGGCACGTGGTGAGTGATTGAAATTTCACTGACTCGCAAGTCAGGAAAGTCAAAAGCAATGTTGCATGAAACTCGCGATAAGCGAGGTTGCGAAAATATCTGGGTCATCAGATCACATAGGTTCAAGGCAGATCTCAGGCCGTCTATCAAAGGAAAAAAAGAGTTGTTGATCCAGAGGACACATGGCAAGCTCATGGAATCTCCTTGACTTGAGAGTTGTATAAGTCAAATGCAATAATGTAGGAACTCACGATATGCGAGGTCGTGATAGAATCTGGGTCATCGAATCACAGAGGATCAAGGAAGACCCCTAAGCATCGATAAAATATACATCGAGAGATCTATGTCAACAAACCACGACAACATGCCACCTCAGTCAAGACGCATGCATCCACATCAACAAGATCTACGTAAGTAAGGACACATGGCATACTCAGACACTGACAAGTGTCAAGTTAATATGAAATTTTAGGCACATGCAAACCATGGATTTGAACAGACCACGATAGCATGCCACCTCAGTCAGGACGCATGCATCCACATCAGCAAGATCTATGTAAGTAAGGACACATGGCATACTCAGACACTGACAAGTGTCAAGTTAATATGAAATTTCATGCACATGCAAACCACGGATTTGAATGACACGTGGCAGGTACTCGACACATGTCAAGTCTTCTTGTGACATTAGCAAGTATACGTCATGTCGGGAGTTTTCATCTCGGTTGTTTTTGCATGATAAGAAAATACTCTAAAAAGCACAAAGTCCCGAACGCCGAAACTCCGAAAGGGACATGCGTCAGGTGTTATACGTTTTCAACTAACACAATGGCTCATTCCACCATTTGGTTTTCAATGAACAAACCAATTAATAATGGTAGGATTACTAGATGTTTGTTATTATTAAAGGATTTTAATATCACTATTGTAGATATACCCATAAAAGAGAATTTGATTGCATATTTTCTCTCTGGGATTCATAATGAAGGTGAAATCAATCTTGTAGATGATAAATTTTCCAACGAATATTTATTTATTGTCTACTAATTATCCATGGTTCGCAGATATAGATAATTATCTGGCCACATGGAATTTGTTGCAACACCTTTCTTCGCGAGAGAAGCAACAAATTGTCAAGTTTAGTGCTACCTAATCATGGATCAAGGGAGACCTTTATTGTATTGGACTAGACCTAATCATTAGGAGATGTGTATAGGAGGAAACGATGTTTGATATCTTGCGATATTTCCATGATGAACCATGCAGAGGCCACTTCCCTGACAAAATGACCGCTTACAAAGTACTTCATCAAGGGTACTACTGGCCAAAATTCTTTAAAGTTGCTAAAAAGTATGTTAGAAGTTGCGACAACCACCAATGGATGTGAATACTAGTACAACATGACAATATGCACTTGCAACCACAGGTAGTTATCGAGCCCTTTGAAAAATGGGCTCTAGAATTTGTAGGGCCAATATCTCCCATGTCACAAAAGAAAAGGTATATTTTGGTTTGTACTGACTACGTCACTAAATGGGTAGAAGAAAAATATCTTTATCAAGATAGTGAAAAATCCATTGTAGATTTTCTTTTCGAGGATATTTTTACTCGTTTTGGTGTTCCAAGAGAGATTTTGATAGATCATGGAGCATAGTTCACATCAAAGTTGGTGCACTCCATTACCCAACAATACCAAATAAAGCACCACAAATCCTCTCCATACCACATGTTTATGTTGAGAGACTAAAGAGTCTCCAACACTAATATCTCGAGCTCCCATGTGTTGATTATTTGGGTTTGTTATCATTGATGTCAACCCTTGAAGAAAGCCCGGTAGCACAAAGGTTTGGGTAATGGACCCAAGTTTGTTTGATGTATAATGGTACAAGTTTTAATATATTTGAAGGTAAGACTATTCTAGATGGATAATACATGTCATGCCATTTTTGGTGGCATGTGGAATGTCACATAACTCCTCACGGTTAGAGAGTTATGGCCATGTGAAGTTGGAGAATGCTCATGAGTCATCTAGAAGCTCCAAAAGGTCAAAAGAGTCAAAGTGGTTACAAATAAGAAATTATTTAAATAATAAAGTGAAGTGATGAGTGTACTATAAGTCAAACTGGATACAAAAGAAATTATTTAAATAATAAATTTAATGGAGAAATTACTAAGTGGACAAGTGGTTAGAAGGGGGTTAGGCTTAAAATAAGGAAAGTGGTTGAAGATGGTTAGAAGGTAACTCCTTGAGGAAGCTACATAAAAGTATAAATAAGAGGCAAGGGTCTCTCATTTTAATTACACTTGATAATATTGAATATCTACAAGTGATTGGGGTAACCAAAGGATATCTAAGGCAAATTTCAGAGGGAAGTTGAAGTAAACAAGGCCAAAATTCAAGGGAGGATAATTTTTTTTGATGATGCTTTCTAAGGTATGTTATTTATAGGTCATCTCACCATTTTCACAATAATTTTTTCTCTAGAATGATTCAAACAATGAAATCTGGATGATGTTGAGGAAACATATCCAAGTAGCTGTGATAAAAATTTCAGCTTGTGGGTCGTTGTATTTTTGGAGTTACACTTCGTGGAAAATAGGGTTTGTGGCTAGTCTTGAAACTAGTCTAAAACACATGTTTTGAGTAAAATCATCATAAATTCTTCATAATAGATCAAAATTCAGTAAGACTAAATGTACTGGTTAGAGTGTAGTCTGTAGTATTCTTTGTACCATTTTCAGATCCATACAACAAACATTCCCTGCAGGGAACACTCTACAAGTTCTCTCTCTAGAATAAGCCAGAATTCAAAAAGGTATGCCATTTTTTCTATAACTCCTTTTATGAGAGGTTCCAAGTAGTGAAACCTGGAGGAATTGCATAAAATACACTGAAGAACATTGTGTACTATTTTCAGATCTTTATTCATTACATGTACATAGTTATGATTATTTCAATTTAGGGTTGTTGACTAATCCGAAATTAGTCATGTGAGACTAAAGTGAAGTTTGATGAAAATGATAGTCTCTTGTTGTTAAAGTTAAGGAAGGTTTGTAGGTAGGTGATCATATACACCAGGTGTGTTACAGAGTTAAAAATCAGTTTTGGATGATGAAATTGATGAGGGATTTTGGTTGAGGTACATGTTGGGTACATGGTTGAGACAAGTAGTTGATGAGTTGGCACATACATGAGGTGTATAGTTGATGATGTTGGTACATATTGATAAGTCATAGTTGATGAGTAATTGATGCATGATTGGTACATACTTGGTACATGGTTGGAAGCACTTGTTAGTAGTATTGTTGACACATGGCTTATGGATTATGTAGCATACTTGTCTTGGTATATTATTAGAATCACATATTGATCTTGGTGATGATTATGAGTTGTTTTGTTATGCTTGGTTGATGCACATCTTGGTGATATTGTGCATATGGTTGAGATTTGTCTTGGTGATTGATCTTGGTGAGTAGATATGATTTGGTTGATAAGATTGACGAGACATGTTGTTGTGATAAGTTGTTTGGACATGTTATTGTGACAAGTTATTTGTATAGGTTTGGTGCATGGTTGATGCATTTGTTTATGGTACAGGTTGAGGTATGGTACATGTTGGCACATGTTATTGGTATAAGTTGTTACAGGTTGTTTGGTGTAGGTTGATTGGTACAGGTTTACAACAGTATATCTCACAGTGGTTCCATCATTCTACTTCTACAACAGGGCAGTTGGGTGGGGAAAAAACAAGTGGTTGTAGCCGAAGAACATAGGGGGTTGTAGCCTCCTTCTAGTTGTAGCTAGAGAATTGAGGAGTTGGAGCTTCCCTTAGGTTGTAGCCTGAGAAACTAGGGGGTTGAAGCCTCCTTCCAGTTGCAGCTGGAAAACAAAGGAATTTGGTGCTTCCAATGAATGTAATTATTAAAGTCATATAAGAAAAAAACATTCTGTGGTTTTCTCTCGCTTTGGGTTTCCACGTAAAAACACTGGTGTACTGTGTATGTGTATGATTGCTCATTTGTTCATTGTTTATTTACTCTGCAACTATTGGATGATAATGCTACATTGATATAACACTTGCATTTTGTGGTTAAAAATGATTAAATTGCTCTATTACTGATTCACCCCCCCTCTCAGTAGTCCAACACCATGGGGTTAGGAGGGAAGAGACGAGAATGTCACCTTGGGTTTAGAGCCCCAATAAGAAAAACACATTAGACTCTAAGATAAATCTTTTCTAACCTAATGTCCAAGCATGAAATCCCTTTTGCTTTGTATTTTTATAATATTTAATTTTTACGCATTTATGTATGAGTTCATAAAATTGAAATAACAAAGTTAAATAGTAACTTAAAAGAAATTAAAGAAAATATGTACAAGAAAACCCCTAACTTAATAATATTTTTGCACTTATTTTGTAAGAAAGTAAACTAAGACAAAACTAGTGAGGAGTTAAAATATGTTAGTGCTAAAGTGAGACAATTAAAAGAAAGACGGATTAAATAATAAAAATTAGTTTAAAGACTATCAACATAAATTATAGTAACACTGTAGTGATATAATATTTTTTTAATTTTCTTTAAAAGTTAGAATGTAATAATTAACAAGAGAACTAAAAAAAATAAAGAAAATAAACAAAAGCTTGTACCTATTAAAACTGAGTAATAAAAACTAAATGAAAGAAGCTTATATACACAATTTCACAATAGTAATAAATCCATTAGTTTACTTTACTTTATTTTCTTTTTAAAATTTTTAGTATTGAATTAAGAAAATATGAAGAAAGATAAGATTTAAAAGAAAACAAATAAAGAAACAATTTTAGAGCATAAAGGACTTTGATCTTTAATTAAAAATGTTCCCCATAAAAGTTTTGGAATTTTAGAATTTACAAATCTCTGCGTAGACTTGGGTCAGGGATTTAACTTTTAGCCATTCTAGAACAAAGTTACAATAGAAATACCAAGAGCGAAAGAAAGAAAAAAGCTGAGCCAAAATGGAATGGAGCAATGATGGAGATAACACAAGGCGAGAACCTACATATCAGAAACCAAACCCGAATCTCTGTATATCTTAAATGATCGTGCTGAAAAAAGGAATGCCTTTCTTGTAAACCAGTCCCGAATCTCTTTGTGCATCAAACCATGCAACCATGATAATATCCCAGAGCATATCCTGGACGATCCTGATCGAAAGTAATCTTGCAGAACTTTTTGCTTCACAAAAAAAATCGCCAAATGGCTTGTGAAGACAATTCAGGGAGATGTATCTCCATCTCAATTTTCAATGTCAATCCATAATATCATAGCTATTGTTAGATTCTGGTGCAGTCGACTCCTTGTACCACCATGAAGGAATTATACTTACACTCACATGCAATTCCGGCGATCTGTATCTTTTGAACGATCCTTTTCTAGCATTCACCTGTCGACTTCAATACCATTGTTTTACATTGCTTTTAGTATATCTGTAATGAACGTAAAATGATCTTTTCCATTGTTTCGAAGGCTATAAATATATTTGAGCGATTATTCTTTAATCCAAATCTGAGATGCTGACACAACGTTTTAGTTTCTTTCAAACTTTCAAAATAACATATACCAGATCGCACAAGGAAGCACATGGTTCACATGACCCCTTTTTTATACTTTATATCGCACCCTGTCATCACATTGTATAAACAAACTTTTTCCTCACGACCTCCTTATATCTTTTACAATATGCTTTGTCATCATATTGTATAACCCAAAGTAAGCGGTGGGTCCAAAAGGATAAATGGCATATGATTCCCATGAAACCCATGTATCACCATAATCTTGTCATAACAATATTTTTCTCATGGTATGGCTATAATGAGTAGAATGCCAAATAGATAATCAAAATGGTATAATATTTATTAAACTATTAAGGGATATATGAGATGTATTTCTAGAAAGTTGGGTTATGCAAATGTGAGTGATGTGAAAAGAAGATTGCAACTAATGAGAAATAATAATATATATTTGTTTTTGGCATGACAAGAGGTGGTGTTGAGGTCTTAACCAAAAAGGGCATGGTATGAGATATTGAAAAAAGGCATGGGAAGGAGTAAGTTAATAAAGTCAAGTCCAACACATGTTCTTAATAAAGTAAAAGAACATGGCTATGTAATAATATAATTAGGTCATGATATGTTATGAAAACATGTCCAAAATTACAACCTAAAGTTATGGTATAACATTTTAAGGTAAAGTCATAGTTAGAACATTTGGCCATCGCCTAGTCCTCAGACATAATCAGATATAGCGTATAGACACGTTCCTCTACAATCGATCGATGCACCAGCTCCAATATTCATAATGTTGATTAGGTCTACATCACATGCAAGAGATAAGATTTTTGCAGTGCAGTACAATGGGCCCTCGACCTTCCCTCCCTTCCTGGTCAAACTGTCAAATCCATTAGTTTTGTAATCAATTTTATACATTGAATGACGTGAAGCCTGCAATAACACATCAAAGATATCAACCAATTAAATTTTAGAAAAATATATTTTTGTATTGTTAAAAAAAATACATATATTGATTTCCTATGTTACACATTGGATATAGCACACAAATTTAAAGTCAACAATAAACTAATACATAGTCAAAGGGAAAACTCATTGCTATAGTCCCAGGCCTTTGGCAGGGAGTAATAATATAATTAGGCTATGATATGTCATGAAAAAGTGCCCAAATTTACAACCTAAAGTTATGGTATAACATTTTAAGGTAAAGTCATAGCTAGAAAGTTTGAAAGAGAGGTGTAAGATCACAAGATGTATGCATAAGGTTTCAAAGATATTCGGTAAATATGCAAAACTAGATGGTGCGAATAATGCAAGGAGTGGGAAAAGGGCCATGGATATTTTTCCAAGTGCATTGCACCAATTTTAATGAGAGTGGGAGCGACTTTATGAAAGCAATTTGAAATAAGTAAGAACATGTCAATGCTTTGTTGGCTAAGTACTTGTTGACTAAAAATATAGTCAACACCACCCAAGACTGTACAGTTGCAACATAAGGGTTGGGTAGATAGAATTCCAGAGGCACTTTGGGCCTACTTGATTGCATGGAGAAATACTATAGAATTTACACCTTAAGAGATAGTGTTAGGTTATCTTGCCCATTGAGTCCCAAGTAAGAACCTTCAAAACAACCGTACAATTGGATATAGACTTGTCAGATGCTAAAAAACAAAGAGTAACACAACTTAATGAGTTGGATGAAATCTGACAAGATGTCATTCAACATACCTTTATTGTCTTGGAACAACGAGCTAGTTGGCACGAAAAATTTATTGGAAAGAAACATTTTAAATTAGGTGATTGGACCCTCCTCTTCGACTCCAAATTAAAATTTTTTAAGGGTAAGCTCACTACACATTGGTGGGGCCTTATGAGGTTGAGACTAGATTTGATAATGGATCAGTGAGAATTATGACAATTGATGAGGATCATATTTCTTTTGTGGTTAACGGTCATAGGTTGAGGTTATATCATAAAATTATGTCCAAGGAGGAGTTTGTTCATGATATTTTGCAACAGTCAGAGATGGAGGTTCTGAGTAGGGGGTCTCCTTCTCCCTCTTCGACCTCTACTCGAGTTTTTCCAAGTTTCTATATGTATATATATACGTATATAAACAAAAAAAAAAGAAAAAAAAATGACAATAAAAACAAATGAAAAAACAAATATTAGAAAAAAAGAGTAAATATAAAAACCAGACTAGTTATTAAAATCAGCTTGTTGGCGTAGCTAGACATGAGTTTGTTATGGAAATCAACTTGTTGGTGTAGCTAGACACAGGCTTTTTATGAAAATCATCTTCTTGGAATAGCTAGACACAAGCTTGATTGAAAACTAGGTTACTAGCGGGCATGTCAATAATAAAATTTTGCATATAGTTGTTGGCTCTACCTCTTATTCTTCAAATCATTATGATTTATTCTCGTGGTAGACAATGAGGGATTCATTAAGGCCCTCCTTCTGACAAACATTTTTGAATTGACTTCAACACATTATATGGGGTCAAACTTAGATATTTTTATGGTACCTTGAGGCTTGCATGCATTGATTGTAGGTTCTAGCACTAATGGAAGTGGGAATACATTAATGTCCCTTATTTATCATATCTTGCAGGTGACTCAACTTCAACTCATCTATTCGTACCTAGCAAGATGTAATGGGAAACTTGACACTCATTAACATTAATGGTGAGTAGTCTCACATTGGTTAGCGACATTCATTATTGGTTGGTAATCCAATGATCTCTCTCTATGTTTGACTTCAGAAAAATTTGTTCACATAGACAAAATTGTGCCAAGATTTGGGTTTATGGTGAAGATTATTTGGTTTGTGATTCTGGCAATAGTTTGCAATGTGTGAATAAAAGGGGAATGATATGCATGGTAGTTAAGACATGCTGATTGTTTTAAAAAGAGGAGGTTATTTGTTTCTTTGGTAGGTCTTTTGTTGAGGGATCATATCTCTTCCTCACTACAGAGCTTGGGGAACAATTCTATTTTGACTTTCCACCTCTTTCCTTCATTGTTCCCACTGCAACCACATTTTCTTTTTTTTCACAGTTTGTGATACCATGGTCAGATTGTTTCTAGAAACAAAAGTGTCTCTGTGGCATAACCGATATCCAACATTAGTTTATCATTCCTTAGTTTCAATTCGATTTCAATGTTTTCACAATGAATAAGTTCATAATTTCCTAAATTTTCAAATTTTTTAAGCATGTATAAAGATTGAATTTCACTCTTTTATGTTCTATACAACATCAAGAAATATATTTTAGTAGTAGCATTGAATCCATCAGTACCAATTCTCGTTAGTCAACAACATTGGTTGAGTTTTCAAAGATTTATGTCGTTCTAGTACTGAAACTATATAGAGGGTACATGAAAACCTGTAAGTGCATTTTTGGAATTGTTTTGTTTGTGTCAACGGGTCTAGATGATGACAAGTCTTCAGTTATAAATTTTCAATTAGTCCATAATTCTATTGGGTATCATATGAACTTCACATGCATCTTTGATCAGTTTAAAAAATCCCACCAGTTTGACCGAAAATTACCTTGAAAATGTTGCGATAGGTCATCCTCGAATGGATGGAACAAATATGTAATCATATCATCATCTGGATGCCAAACATATGAATCATACATGCATGGAGACCAGTCCTCTAAAGATGACAACTCAACCCCCTTTGCTTGAGAGCTACCTTCAATGTCGTAAATGGGATCTCTATAAAAAATGAAACGACCAAAATCTCATCTGCGTCTCCCAGTTTGTATGAAAGTGTCTATATGCTTATCAACCATATTCAAGGGTTCTTTTATAAGACCATTAGTACAACTAAAAATGACCATCTCTTTGTCTTCATGTGAAGGAAGAACAAAGGTTGGGGCAACTTCAACTAGATCTTCAGATTCTTCATCATTGATACTATTTGCTTCTTCAACTTCATGTACATGAGGAGAGTAAGGTTGGACAACCTCAAATTCATCAAGTGGGAAAAAAGATAAAAAAATTCTCACGAGGCTTATCAACATGTTTCACCTCATCATAATTCTTCTTTCTCTTTATGGACATGCTCCTCCGTCACCTCTTCATCACAAGAGGCTTGATACTTAATACAAAGCGCTTTAGTTTCCCTTTTCCAAAGGGGTCCGTCACATCCAAAGGCTCCTCTAATACTTTTTCACTTCCAAATTCATGGATAAAGTATCATCAATATCTTTGAAAGGGTCATAGCTCATCATCTTCTCTTCTTGATGTGCAGGAGGAACATATGTCTAGATGTCTTCATCAACATGAAGGACATGTACACACACTTCATCTTCATCAAATGTTTTGTCTGGATCTTCAATATGAGAAAATTTATCAGGATATTCTTGGTAGATTTCTTCATATATCTTTCCTTCAAGCATTTATTCATCCTCAAGGGCTAGTTCTTCAGAAGATTTTGGAAATAATTCTTTTACAAGATTCCTTAGTTCCTCGTCAGCTTCATTAACATTCTTTTCCATTTCCATTTGTAAAAATTCCCTCGAAGAATGACAAGTTATTGATGAGGGTTCATCCCATGGTTACATAATTCCATTGACTTAAAAGACACCTCAATGGAGTAGCCATATGAGATCAAGGCTCATCAAAGTATGGACAGGGGGAAACAAGGAAAGGTGGGTTCTGGGAAGGTGGAGTCGTCAGATGGGATTCAAGAAGATCTCATCAAGTTTGGAAGGGGAGTGTCCTTCAAGTGGAGTCACTAGGAAAACTAGGGGTAAAGGCTTTGGGATGGTGACTTTCCAAAGTGTCTTTAGGGCACAAAAGAGGATTCAAAATCTTCCCCAACAACGACGCCAAAATTTCATTGCACAAACTGTAGGTTGGGAAAATCCTAACCCTATCCACAAGATGGCGATAACGGTGGGAGAGTTTAACCACTGTCACCTAGGATAAACCCTCCCTCACTTTAGTGAAGGAAGAATCCAACACAAGGGGAGTCTCGTGTGACAACAAGGGGAAATGAGACGAAAAGTGAGAAAATGAAACTAATGCCTCTATAGGTCAAGATACTAAGTGGGAGATAGCTTGGAAATGAGTCTTGAAAGTGGTTAATGGTTTCCAAGAAACTTGAGTACCTGCAGAAGAGTGTTACACCTACCCTAGACAATACAAATAACCAATATACAAGCTTGAATGTCAAAGGGACAAGCAAGTGAATCTTGTTGTCCTAAATTACAATAGTAAACAAATATATATCAGCAATGGAATTGATCATTTACTACAGAAATAGCCATCAAAACTATCAAGTAATTATTGGATAATGAAGCACTGAATCAATAGATAATTTTGCAACACTTTAGCATACGTTTTGATGGAGAATCATGGCTGCAAAAAGATGTTTTTAGAGTTTTTTTAGAGAATCCAAATGGTTGTAGAAAATATTTTCTACAACAACAAATTTTACCCCATGAAACTAGCCAACAACTTGCCCAACAATAGCCAATATTAAGTATATAAACAATAAAAACTTGCCAATTATTTTCACCGGTAAAAGAGTGAGAAATTAAGCTTGAAAAGAGAGAGGTTGCAGTAGCCCTAATGGTTGTAGAATAAGTTTGTAACAATAGTAAGATCTTGGCCAAATGACATTCCTTAGTTTCTTTAGGACATGTGTAGCATATAGATTAAGTTCCACTTAAAACAATTTTGATATCTCTACTTTTAACAATTACCAAGGCAATGATTTATTTCTCCAAAGAATGAGAACTAGTGCCTTTACTATTGGGTGATCGAGTCTCTTTATTAAATTAGTTGGCAATATTACTGCCTTGGGTGTGTAAACCCTTTTACTCCCCAAGGAAAACAAGACCAACAAGGAAATACTAGGAGGGTGTAAGCCCTTTTACTCCTCCTAGTATCCTTTGCACAATAGATTATTCAAGCAAAAAATAGACTTGGAGGGGGATTGTATCCCTTATACTCCCCAATACTTGATCACATTTACATTACAACCAAGAAATAAAGAGCATGTAGCATGAGAATCCTTACCTAGTTGAAGCATCAATAAGACAAACCCTATTTTTACCAAGTATATTCCACCATAAAGCAAGAATAGACCTTCAAGAGAGCTAGTGCATCAATCATCCATCCAATACCAAAGAGAAATCATCACATGAGAATGTTCCAAGAAGAGATAGGTAGAAAATTACCAAAAATGGCGCACTTTTTCCAAGTAATCTCTTCTCAAGTGAGAAGGCTATGATAAAAATGAAATGAGGTTTATCTTTATTTATATCATACCTCCTAAACATAGTTTGTCCACATTCAAAGGGTAAAGCACACGATAAGGGTTATTTTTCCCTTAATCCTGCCCCTTGGAAAAAACTACATTATTTAATTCACAATTTTCACATGAAATAAACGCTAAAAGTATGATGTCTCCCTTTCTAAGGCAACATTTGGCACTTTTGGTCAAGTCGTTGGGTTGAAGATGAATACACTAGGCCTCCAAAGACCATATGTCCACATTCCAACCATTTCCTCCATGATCCAAAGAATTCTTCCTTCACATCATTCCATGTGTCCTCATCACCACCAAAACCCTAACCCATGCATCATGTCAAGCCCTCCAAGTGTGATGTTTTTGCCTCCAAAGGAAAAACGTTGGGCTAGTAGGGGGATGGGTGAGGTCCTTCAAGGCATATCTCAAGCCTCCAAAGGTTTTCATCGTCTGATGTGTGGGCCATGGTATCCAATCTGTGGGCTTCAAGCCCCATGGAAGACCAATCTAGGCTTGTTCTTCCCACCAACTAGGTCTTGCAAAGACAATGAATAGACCCTCTAAGGATGTTAAGTCAAATGCATCATGATAAGTAAATCAAACCAATAAAATATCCATCTAAGGATGTACATCCAAACCACCTCATCAAAATAAACAAGTGTTCAAATATCCTATGCAATTTTCCAAGTTTAGGTATGGGAGGGTAATGTGTGAGGATTCTACCTAAGCATGAAAAACAGTGCCCACACATGCTCCTCCTTTGTTGGAATTTTCTATTAGTGACTTTTCACGGGTACCATCAGTTTTTTATGAGAGACATTTCATTGTCCTTGGGATCCCTAGGTGAGAATATAGAAGGTTCATGATTGGATTTTATCTTTTTCCATCTACAAGCCTCTGGGCATTTAGCCCCTTCTTTCCATGAAATGAAGGACAATCCCTTCTTCGGTCAGTACACTCGAAAATCTAAAAAGATAAGTAGGTGAGGGGATGAACCATGGAAAGTGACATGTATGGTCAGAAATGGAACGATGAACTATCAAGAGGACCTCCTAGTGTCATGCCTATCCTTAAGGGTGACACACTTACTAGGGCACATTGTCAACCACCAAAGTGAAATAGGGAAAACATAATAATTTCCAAGCAAACACTACATAATCAAAAGAAATTATAGATCCAACAAACTTAAATGCCTCAAATATTAAAGTGACACTCACCATGATACCTAGCTTATACCTCATGGAGTAATACCCAATGTCTCTTGGAAGGTAGCTGATGTGGTGGATAATGTCGCGATGAACTTGGAACTGTGGTGGTGAGTTGGGTCTATGTCTGTGCATTAGGACATTGTTGGTCAAGCTGTCTCTCGATACTCCATTTTTGCAACCTGAAGGCCCCCTTAAAGGAACACTACCCTCAGTGTTCTATCTGCCATAAAAACCCTATATACGACAATGAAAAAAAAAGGGTATGTTTATTTTATGTCATCCTCTAGTTCCCAGGTAACTTCATCTGGACCAAAGTGTTTCCACTGCACCTTGACTTGTGGAATGGTTCTATTCCTGAGTGGGATTTCTTCCATGTCTAGTATGCATTGTGGCTCTGACAAGAATTCTCCCTCTGGTTCCAGCCAAATCACATACCATTCAATTATATGATTAGACTCATGTACATATTTATCCAGTAACGAAACATGGAAAACATTATGCACTTTCACTGTGGGAGGAAGTGGTAGTATATAGGCTACATGTCCCACTCTGTCCAAAATTTCAAAGGACCCACAAAATCGAGGTTCCAACTTGGAATGAGTTCCCATCCTCAAGGAATTTATTTTGGGTCTAATTCAAAGATACACATGACATAAGTCACAGGGTTTGCCGAACCTAAATCTTGAGGTTCAAAATTTGACGAACCTAAAGGTTTTCCGAACCTAATGTTGAACCTAAACAAACTGGAATGTGTGCCCGAATTCGAATCTTAGGACAAATTTGAAGGATAATTTTATTGAGGTTTGGGATGAGGTTTCATTAGGGTTCAATATATATAGCCGAACCTAAATTCGAACCTCATCCAAACCTTATTGGAAAATTCAAACCCGAATCGAACCTAATCGTTGTCGAACCCGAACCATGTGACTTAGCACATGATCCTCTACTCTGAACTCTTTATGAGTCATTTTGTTGTATGTATAGCTATTTTTCCTGTCCTGGGCCACTTTTAGATTTTGTTTTATTTGAGCCACTTATTGTTCCAACTCCTTTAGCATGTCTATCCCAAGTGTAATTCTATCCACTAGGTTGTTCCAACTAATTGGAATATTGCATTTTCTACCATAGAGAGACTCAAAAGAACTTGTTTTCAAGGATTCCTTATAGCCATTGTTGTAGGAAAATTCTACCAGTGGTAGGTATTCTTCCCATTTCTTGGGTTGATGCATCAAATGCATCCTTAACACGTCTTCCAATACTTGGCTTACCCTCTTTGTCTGCCCATCAATTGAGGGTGATAGGTTGTACTAAATAACAATTTAGTTCCAAAACCAACAAACTAAGATTTCCAAAATTTTGAGGTGAATTTTGTATCTCTATCAGATATGATTTCCCTAGGTATCTCATGTAGCCTAAATATTTCTTTCATAAAAATATTGGAAATCATTTCCTTGCAAGTAGAATTTACTAAGATAAAGTGGGAAACCTTGCTCAACTTGTCCACAACTACCATAATGACATCATTTTGTTTGGATGATTTAGGTAATCCTGTGATAAAATCCATGGAGATGGTTTCCCATTTCCACTCTGGAATAGGTAGGGGTTGTAACAACCCTGTTGGATTCTTGTGTTCCACCATAACTAGTTGGCATTCTAAACATTTAGCTAAATAACCAATGATGTCATTTTTCATTCATGGCCAATACAACCGTTTTTTAGTGGTTGTGATAATTTTATGATAACCATGATGACTAGTGTATGGTATTTTATGTAGTTCATCCATGATGAAACTCTTCAATTTGTCACAATTTGGGATATACAACTGACCTTTGTAGGTTAACAACCCATCATTCAACAGTTGACAACCATCATATTTCATTCATGTTGGCTCTTGTTCTAGATATGTCTTTACAGTTTTGAAAAAATCATCCGTTTCTTGTGCATTATTGACTCTTTTCTTGATGTTTGATTCAGAGGTGCTTACAGTTGCCAAGTGAATCACTTCCATGCTTCTACTGAGGGAATCATCCACTTTATTTTCTTTTCCCTTGATGTGTTTTATTTCGAAATCAAGTTCACTAAGGAGAGCCATCCATATAGATTTTCTAGCATTTAGTTTTTGATGGTCAAACAAATACCTTAGTCCACTACGGTCTGTCGTGAGCACAAAATTTCTACCTAGGAGGTATTGTTTCCACATTTTTAAGGCATGCACTATGGAAGCTAATTCTAAGTCATGGGTCACATAATGCATTTCATATTTATTCAATTTCTTTGATTCATAACATATTAAATGCCCTTCTTGCATGAGGACTCCTCTGAGTCCTTCTTTGCAGGAATCTGTGCACACAAAGAAATCCTTGTCTCGGTCTGCAATCTTCAACACATGTGCATTGGTAAATAAATGTTTCAGTGACTGGAAATTCCCTTCACACTCGGTTGTCCAAACAAATATTACTCATTTTTTCTGAAGTGGTGATTGGATAACCAATCTTGGAAAACCCCTTTATTAACCTTCTATAGTACCCTTCTAGGCCCATAAAGGATCTGATATCAATTACATCTTTTGGTGTAGGCCAATCCATAATGGATTTGATTTTGTCAAGACCAATTGCCACTCCCTCAGTGATGACATGGCCTAAGTAATGGAATTGTTTTTGGAAAAATTCATACTTACTAAACTTTTCATAGAGCTTGTGTTCTCTCAACACTTGAAGCAAAAACTTAAGGTGTTCTTCATGCTCTTCCTTGCTCTTAGAATAGATTAGGATACCATCAATGAAAACTAACATAATTTTTTCCAAAAACTTGTTGAGCACACTATTCATCAAGCACATGAAGGTGGTTGGTGTATTGGTAAGCCCAAATGGCACCACCAAAAATTCAGTGTCCATATCTTGTCCTAAAGGTTTTTTTGCGGATTTCTTCATCCTTAATCTAGAGTGCACTATTCATTAAGCACATGAAGGTGGTTGGTGCATTGGTAATCCCAAATGGCACCACCACAATTTCATAATGCCCATATCTTGTCCTAAAGGTTGTTTTCTGGATGTCTTCATCATTAATCCGGACATGATGGTATCCATACCTCAAGTCAATCTTGGATAAAATTGTAGCACCCCTTAACTAGTCAAATAAGTCATCAATTCTTGGCAGGGATACTTATTCTTAATTTTCATTTTGTTGAGTTGTCTATAGTCTATGCACAACCTGAGTGTGTCATCCTTCTTCTTCACAAAAAAGGTTGATTCTCCCCAAGGAGACACACTAGGTCGAATATAACCCTTGTCCAACATCTCCTTTAGTTGTAATTTGAGCTCAACTAGCTTTGGGGTACTCATCTTATAAGGTGCTCTAGACATTGGCACTGCTCCAAGTACAAGTTCTATTTCCACCACTAAGGCTTGGTGGTGTTCTTATATATTATCCAATGTTGCATGAATTTGTGGCATACTTCTGGCCACATCATCAACTGTGGTAGCCTCTTGGATGTTGTAGAATCTCCTCCTATTTGGTTATCTGTGTGGGAAGTCCCTTAGTATATGTCATTCTCCACATCCCCAACATTTCAATGGTTCTCTCTTTGTACTATCGGTCCTTCCCGAGGTTGATCCAAAGGTTTTATTTCCACTCTTAGATGGAAATTTATGTTGATTCACACTCTTAGTGAGAAATATTGTCTTAGAACTCTTCCCATAATTATTAAACTTTGAGGGTTTAACCCCCTTCTTAAATCTCAATTTACCTTTCTTCTTCCAGTCCTTGGGACATTTTGTCTTGTGGTTAAATTGTTCATAGCAATACCTAGCCTTTCGAATAACATCTTCCAAGGTATTAGGTTCATCAAAATAAATTATGTTCTAGAAGGATTGAGGCAAACCACTAATGAACCGTTGCATCTTCATATTTTCTTCCTTTATATAGGGCATATACCTCAACAGCTCCAGAAACTTGTTGATATATTCATGTATGGTGAGTTGTCCTAGTTTGAGTTCATAGAACTCCTTAGTCTTGTCATCATAGTACCTTTCAGATAGACACTTATTCTTGAAGTATTTTTCAAATTTCCCCAAGACATCTCCTTCTCAGGGATTCCCTTAACATTTCTAAGGTCCTCCCACAAGATAGAGACCTTTCCATTCAAGTTTAATATTGTAAGTTTTAAAACTGTGAAGTAAAGCAATGCATATAGATTCTTAAGAAAAACAAAATTTAATCAATGGCTCATTCACATAGTACATATAGATTTATACCGGAAACCCTCAACTGGGAAAACCTTTCTTATATTCCTTATCGAATTTCACCATTCACCATACAATATATACAATTTTTTTAGGTATTCTGTAGATACCAAAACTCTAATCCCTTAATCCGGGATTAATTTAGTATATCACTAAAAATAGAAAAAACCGTCCAAAAAAAAAAAATTGGGGCGCTGTCCCGAACACTGTGCGTAACTAGGGGGGGCATACCTCCCCCCCGGAACACCCCTAGGAAATCAACCGATGCACACGACACAAACATAACACTACTATGAGGGATCGTCAGACGCAGTTGTCGAATTTGACTCGCCCACACACACACATGCAAAGAATATAACACATACCCAACAAATATGACTATTTGGACCTTCAAGTTTTCAGAATATTCATGAACTCTAAAGTACTTCTTCAGACCAAGTATCCAAGCTTTTTCTTCTTCCCTCTTTTTGATTTCCCCATAACCAACTTTCGTTTACTTGTCCCATACAACATTTTTCTCTTTTGACTCCATCGAGAATGTATATATTAGTCGGAGTTCTATTTGCATTTGCCTCTAATATTCCTGAACCTTCTTTCCTTATCTCACATCATTTAGAATGAAATGTGAAGTTGTAACCTTGATCACACATTTGACTGACACTTAGAATATTGTGTTTTAACTTCAACATACAAGACATTTTGTGTGTCAGTCTTTCCATTAGAAAGAATAACCGTACCTTTTCCAATTATCCTTGCACAAGCATTATCCCCAAAGGGAATGTTGCCTCCTTTTTATTCCTTTAGGGTGAGAATTTTTTTTTGATCCTCTATCATGTGTTTTAAACATCCACTATCAATGTACCATTGGATTCTTTTGTCTTGATCATACATTGCAAGTCCATATTCTTCATTCTTTGGTTCTTCTTACTTATTTTTCCACACCTTTGAGTATTCTTCTCTATGCTTGGTAAGAACATATTCTTCCCTATTTTATTTAGGGGACTTTATTATGTTGCTTCTATAGTCACATGCTATGTGCCCATAGTTATTACACTTATAGCATTCAATATTATAATCAAGTAGGGGAACAAATAAATTGTAGTTTCTATCAACAAACCCATGAGAACTTATGGTTTTGTTGCTCACATAATCATTATTTGAGGTCTTATAAGAACCTCTATTTCTATCTCTCACATGATCACTTCATGCATAATCTCTACAATACAATGCTTTATGACCAAAATTATTGCAAGAAAAACAATAGCCAAGAAAGATATTTTGGCACCAGGTTGTCAAAGGCCTTCTTGGTGGAACAACTCTTCCGAACTCATTCTTGTTGTTCTTGGGAGAATAACCAGGTTTCTGTCGGTCATCATTTCCTTTCCTATTGTTGCTTTATGTTGAATTTTCTTCTTAAGCAGTTAATTTGATTAGCGTTCTTTTATGTTTAAACCATTATCATAATAAATTCATATAAAGGATCACTGAAAGAATAAAATCCACAACATACACACGATCTGGAAAAACCCTCTAGGGGAAAAACCCAACAAAATTTATTCAATATAGATTCACCAACCAAGAACAATGCCTCTCTCCAAGAGATAACTAACAAAGAATAATATCCTCCTTTAACCCTTGACTAGGAAAGAGTAGAGCACCACTTAACCAAGATATATCCAAGAGATAGACCAAGAACCTTCACAACGTCACACCTAGCTGCAGTAACTTCTCCCTTCAAGACTTGCACACTTCTTCTTTAGCCACAGAACTTATGTTGTGTGTGTGTACAAATGAGGCACTGGACTCTCTTATAAATAGTAGTTGGTCAACCTAAAATTAGGTCTAGGATGACCTGTCACTTTATCTTTCTATTTTTTCATTTTACTTGTCAAGGCACAATAGGGACGAAATTTACAAAGGCACAATAGGGTCATATTAGAAAATATAATATAATAATATTCTTTAGGGTTTGTCTTGGTCAAATACAATAAGGATATCTTCTGAAGCTAATCAAACCTCAACACTCCCTCTTAGAAAGGTATTCTTCTCATCACGGTCATCATCATTGCTTCTACGCTTCTGCATACTTTATCATTGTCTTGTTGTCAATCACAGATCTATATATCATAGGAATTTCTTCACTTTTATTGGAGTAGTGTACCAGCATGTGTTGGAGTAGCATACCAACCTGCACTTGAGTAACATACAATCCTTCATTGGAGTACCAACCTGCGCTGGGGTAGCATACCATCCTTTGTTGGAGTACCAACTCGGACTGGGGTAGCATAGCAACTTGCGTTGGATTACCAAACTACACTAGGGTAGAATACCAACCGACGTTGGAGTACCAACCTACGCTGGAGTATCTCCCACCACTAGGGATCTCATCACTTCCCTCTACTGGGGAACACATCACTTCTCGCTACTGGGGAAAAAATCACTTCCTGCTACTGGGGAACAAATCACTCCCTCTCATGAGGGAAAATCCTTCTGGACCACACCAATATTGTCTCTAAAGTATTTGAACTTCACTCTCGACAGAGGCTTAGTCAACACGTCTGCTAACTACTCATCGGTAGGAACATATTGGAGCTTTACTGCTCCCTTTTGTATCATCTCTTGGATATAATGGAACTTGATATCGATATGCTTGGACTTTTCATGACACATTAAGTTCACTGAAAAATTTATGCAACTATGGTTGTCATAAAAGATACAGGTTTCCTCCAACTCGAGATCAAACAATTCTACAATCAACTTCTAAAGCCACACTACTTCGCCACAAGATGACCATGTTGCTGCATAATCTGCCTCTACAGAAATGAGTGTCATACAGGTCTTATTCTCACTGAGCCATGAGATCACAACTGATCTTATACTAAAGAAACATCCAGATGTACTTTTCTGGTTTGTGACACTGCCTTCCCAATATGAATCTGTGTATCCCTTGCAATGTTCTCTCGCGCTCCGAGATATATTTCAGTCCATAATCAATTGTACCTTTCAGGTACCTTATCACATGTTTTTCCACAATTAGGTTAACATTTCTAGGCTCAATGTGTTCACCACAAAACATATATCTATCCTCGTGTTCATCAAATATATCAAGGAACCAAATTTTCACATCAAATTGTACCAAACTGGTACACTTGCTCAAATGCAAATCCATCTGCTCAATCACGTGTTGGCTCTATGTGCTTTTTGTAAAGAACTATCTATCTCACTATCTAAGAGTATGTCCTCTACTCTCTCTGCATTTTTTCCTAGTAGGATTGGGACTCTGCACCTGCACCTGCTTTTTCTGAAACTGAGAATGACTACTCCATTCTCACTATAGTTGTTGAACTCTGAGAGTAGCTCCTCTACTCCATCGAGATAACATATTCATTTACTCCCTCTAAATCTCATAATGCATCAAACTCTTTTAATGGATCATGGTTTTTCTATACATACTTCTTCTAGTTACTGGAGCAAGTGTCTTGTCATAGTCTTCTCCCTATTGTTGGGAGAATCCTCTGGACACAAATCAGGCTTTGTACATCTCTATGAATGGTCCTAGTGAGGTTTCTCCTCCTTAATAGATCATGAGGGATGAATCCCTATGAACTCTCGGTCCTTCTGAGCTGGTACTTGGCGGGGTCTCCTGCCTCAACACTGGTGGAGCCATCTTCTCCTCATGATATGACTCGTCAATACTATATGGATTTTCATCCTGCAAAGTGTCACAGGACCATGCTGGTCTCTTCCTAGTTACTACAATAATTTTGGGTAGGCCCTTCTAGCTCTACTAACTCTTCTTGATGATATGGAGAGTGATCAACTACACCAGAGGGATTTTTTCGGTCATCTTTGGAACCTTCTTCTCCTTACAATAAATATCCATATGAGATACTTTGTATCTCGCAAAAGAACCTTTCTCCGTCTTCTTCTTCTTTGGTACATGGATGCATACGGTTGTGTATACAACTTTTTATCTGGATATTCTGCTCCATGTCTCAAACTAGAGATCATCTAATATGTTGTCTCCTGCAACCGTCACTATAAATTCCTTTCCCAGAACAAGAACAACAAGGGATAAACAATATACAAGAATAATACTCTTTATAATAATAAAAATAATAGTGAGAACAATCATCACAGTAGTTCTTTCAAAGCTACCACTTGTGACCTTCCTAGAACAAGAGCCAAACATAAGAAATACAATAATAAGAAATGAGAGCAACACTCTTCTAGTGTTGTGATCAATCATTCCTCCATGGTAACCTTGAGAAAAAACAAGAAGTTTCTCCTAGAGGGTATGCTAGTTATATCTAGTAAATACACATTTATCTCAATAGTGCTCACATGCTACTGAGTATTCAATAATACAAATTTTCAAAGATTGCTATCACAACTATAGTGTTTACTTGTAATGTGGCAGTTATCAAGCTTGATATGTTCAAATTTGAATCTTATCAGTTTAATCAATCAAACCTAGAACTTGGAGTCTTGTCCTCAAGAATGAGTGTTGTTTCTTTTCTTTTGAGTCTCCTTCACTCAATATGACAAGTATTCTCTTCAACTCGTCCTCTGTACTAAGATAATATGTTTTCTTGACAGAAATATGAGTTAGAGAATAAACTCTATAATCTCAACCTTAATCAATCTAATACTTTGACTAAAGTTAGTTTCTAACTTTAACCTTGACCAAATATTAGTATGATAATCATAACTTTAATATATCAAAATGCAACCTAAATGATCATAAAATCACAATAATTCCATAACAACTAGAGGCATATCAAAGCAATAAAACCTGGGGTGCATTGTTCCTCTGAATGTGTTGGATTTGAGATACTTCTGGATCTATGATTGTTGTTTGGGTAAAAGATCCCTTCTCCTACAAATACCCTTAAGATAATGATATACTTTAAACATATATAAGTACATACCTATGACAACATTGACAGGTAGTGGCACCATCTGACAACAACGACAAGCAATTGTTGATGATTGTAGCTACATGAGTCATTTTCCAGCTTACAAACCCAAGAGAAAGCCCCTGAGAGGGTTGTGTGGTTCCTATCTGAGATAGATAAAGAATGTAGAGATGGACTCCTCCTTACAGAGAGTTGAGAAGAACTCCAGATGATTCTCCTGTGTAACGCAATGAGAAAGGTGATCTGCAGAGTTGGACGTGCATGTGGCTGAGCACAAGGTGAATGTGTGAAATCCCAAAGTGTTGGGTGCATCATCATGAGAACATAAATGAAGATGATGTATTAGCATCCTTTGAGGAGAAGAGTTGATGAGAAAATCCATATGACTCTATTGTGTAATGGAGTGGGAAAGAAGATTTGTTGAGTGGACGTTCCTGTGGACGAGCAGAGGTGAATGTGATCCTAGTGGCTGAGCACTAGTGAAGAAGTGGTTCTTTTGTGTAATGTAGTGAGCCAAAGATATGGACATCCCTATGGATGTGCCCCTAGTGGATGAGCACTAGTCGGTGTATAATATCCCTTTCTATATTGTTCAAGAGTCAGACCTACCTGTAACCCTAATTGTAATGTAAAGGGTACAGGTCGTCCCCACCTTAATGTGATTAATAATAAATGTAAAAGATAATTAATCTGGTTAATATTAATTATATTGTGAGATACTGAGGTCGTCCCTGTTGTGCCAATAAAAATAAAAAGTGAGATATATTGACAGAGGTTTCTCACAAACAAAGGGAGTTATCTATGATGAGACACTTGATCCAGTAAACTTGATACACTTCCATCCATACTACCATCGATGATTTGGAAACTATATCATATGGATGGATTCTTGATGAGTTTGGGTTTCAACAAGAGTGTTGTTGATCCAAACCTATATTATTACAGTGTTGGGGATGAGAGCCTGATTTTGATGACTTATTCATAAATATTTTTTGTTGGATACAAGTAATCTTTGAATTCTGATTTTGAAATGAAGGATATGAGTATGATGCACCACTTCTTGGGACAAGAAGTATGACAAAGGATCGATGATATTTTCCTAAGTCAAGGAAAACATACAGTGGGAATATTAAAAGAAGTTCAGTATGACAAAATGAAAAAACACCGTGATGGATTTGAAGAAAATGAATGATGATGATTCAAATGAGATTGATCCACAACTGATTGGATCATTGATGTATCTGGCTAACACCAAACCTGATTCATTCCTTGTAATGAATGTACCTAGACAATCCATGCTCCAACCACGACAGACTCACTTGATAGAAGTAAAGCATATATTGAGATATTCCCCCAATGTGAACTTGAGTTTGCAGGATATGAAGATACGGATTGAGCAGAGATTACAATGGACCAGAAGAGAACATACGGTTGTTGTCTTACCATAAACGTTGTCATGGTTTCCTGATGCAGCAGGAAATGAAATCTTTGTGGCCTTGAATACCACATAAGAAAAGTATGTATCATTGAGTGTGCGAAGCAGTATGGCTTCACAAGCTTATAACATATTTACTTGATCATGAGATGGATCCTATGATGATAACCAGAGTTGTGTGTAAATCTCTTTGAGAACCCAGTGTTTCATGATAAATCGAAACATGTTGAGATAAAACATCATTATATCAGAGATATGATGCAGATGAAAATAGTATACATGCAATACCTTCCTACACATGAGCAGATTGCAAACATCTTCACCAAATTAACTTGGTGAAGAATACCTCCCTAGTTGAGAGGGAGTGTTGATGACTACAGCCAAGACAAAGTTCAAAGTACATTCGTGAGAGACTTGGCATGAGGAAGAATTCCTCCCTAGCTGAGAGGGAGTGTTGATGATTGCAACTACGTGAGACATTCTCAAGCTTACAAACCTAAGAGAAATACCCTGAGAGGGGTGTGTGGTTCCTATCTGAGATATAACATGAATGTAGAGATGGACTCCTCCTTACAGAGCATTGAGAAGAACTCCAGATGATTCTCCCGTGTAACGCGGTGAGAAAGGTGATTTGCAAAGTTGGACGTGCCTGTGGCTGAGCACAAGGTGAACATGTGAAATACCAAAGTGTTGGGTGCATCGTCATGAGAACAAAAATGAAGATGATGTATTATCCTCCTCTGAGCAAAAGAGTTGACGAGAAAATCTAGATGAATCTCATGTGTAATGCAACGGGAAAGAAGATATGTTGAATGGACGTGCCTGTGGATGAGCACAGGTGAACGTGATCCTAGTGGTTGAGCACTAGTGAAGAAGTGGTTCTTATGTGTAATGCAGTGAACCAGAGATATGGACATCCCTATGGATGTGCCCCTAGTGGATGAGCACTAGTGGGTGTATAATATCACTTGCTATATTTTTCAAGAGTTAGACCTGCTTGTAACCCTAATTGTAATGTAAAGGGTATAGGTCAACCCCACCTTAACGTGATTAATAATAAATGTAAAAGATAATTAATCTGGTTAATATTAATTATATTGTAAGCTAGTGAGGTCAGCCCTGTTGTGCCAATAAACACTTCTGTTGACATGTTTATTCTAGTATAAGTAAAGGTAAATTCTCCATTGAGGAATCATATCTTTTGTGTGAGTTTGGAAATTTCAGCAAGTACATCTACTTGGGAAAGTTCACACCTCTCTTGGGCGCTAGTCTTCTAGGGTTTGTGAGAACCCTTTTGTGTGCTAGGTTTTCCTGGTGGTGAAGGTCTTTCTCTTGAAGAATATAGCAAAGGATTGGTTGGGTTTTCTTCCCTTATTGAGAAGGGTTTCCCATGATACTTATTGTGTACTTGCGCATGGTGTTTCTTCTTGTGATCTTGGTTGCTGCAACATAATTGGTTATGGTTTAAGTAAAATGCTAAAATGGAATGAACTTCACACTTAAGCCTATATTATTGAAAAATCAACATGGTATCAGAGCATAGGTCTTGAAGAACCTATTGCACAAGCTAAAAGATTTTACCAGTCATCCCCCCTCTTCTGCAGAACCGTACGACCCTCTTAGGGTTCCCATAAAATTATGTACGACTCTCTTCTTTTGGGTGTTGTATCCCCTGAAACTTGGATGTTGAGGCAAATTTTGGCATAGAAGAGTACGACCTTCTCCAACGCACCTCCAAAGACTCTCATAATGAAATTCCAAGCATTTTGAAATTTTGGCCCTAGGGTTTCTAAGGTTTCGCTAATTTCTGCAGAAATTAGAGAATTAGGGTTTATGCAACTCATTGAAGGATCTCTTCTACTCACCAGTGTTCTCCTATATTTCAAAGGATTATTGTTGGCAGTCATAAGTCCAACAAAACCTAAAAGTGATAGCCTAGCCTAGCCGTTAGGTTTTCTAGCACAGTTGACAAGGGTTTGTGAAGAATCTAAGTTTATGATGAACATATCTATGATGGATGATAAGCTTAATGGATCAAGCAACTTCAAGTTCCTGGAAGACAAGACTTCAGAGGAAGAATTATTCTGGGTGATACAAAAAGGTAACACTGTGACTACCCTCTTCATGAATATGTCAAGAGGACAAACATCAGTTAGGTGCCATTGGAGAAATCATATCAACACCCTCATGTATGCACTTGTATATATATTATTTGTATCATTGTCATGAGAGAAATTGCAGGAGGATAGAACCTTCTTGCTGAATTCATGTGTCCAAAGGGATCTCAGTGCATTCAGAAAAATAAGACACTGGAAGTGAAGACCCTAGGTTTGATTGTTGAAATTTCCATTCCTATAAACTATATTTCTAAATTTTTCTACATTACAAGTAGGTGTTGTAGTTGTGACAACAATCCTTAAATTGCTTTGATTATAGAGATGTACTCATTATTCTTCTTTAGGAGATATTCTTGTTTTGGTTCCTCTTGTTTTCTTGTTCCAGACATGTTAACAAAAAAGGAAGATGTTTATCATTCAGAGGGAGCCACTTGACTCAAAGGGAGTCAAGAATATTTGAGAAAGAGGAAGAATAGAACTATCATTGAGGAAACCAATGCAATAATACATGATCAGAATCCTTCTATGATTCTATGGGAAGAAGCATGCATGACACAACACATGTTCAGAACAAGAGTCTTCACCAGAATTTGAAAAACATAACTCCCGAAGAAGCCTTCATTGGAGTGAAGCCCAAGATTCAACACTTTAGGATATTTGGGTGCCCAGTGTATTTTTCATGTACCCAAAGAGAAGTAGTCCAATTTAGACCCTTTAGGGAGAAAGGATACGTTTATGGGATAACGATGAATCTTCGAAGACATTGCAGATCGACATCCCTAGTCAGAGACAAATTGAGAGAAGAAGAGATGTTGTCCTTGAAGAAGAGATAACCTTTCAAAGATCCATAAAATATCAGATGGAGATTGACAATGAGACAATGCCTTCTTCCCCTTCAGCAGTTCAGAGGGAGACAAACATTATTCCAGTTGATCCCATTGCTCCAGTTGATATGTTAAAAGATATTACAGTAGGGCATAATAGGTCTGCCTAGGCTCACTCTACAGGAGGCAGAGAAACATACAAGCCTCCCAAAGCACATCCATAGAGAACAAAGATATTTTTCGAGCTACTCTTCAGCCATGAGCCACATCATTGATTCTGAGCCTTCTTTTCATAAAGAAGAAACAAGAGAACAAGTATGGCAAGATGCCATAACAGAAGAGAATACTAGTATATATTAAAATAATGATGTATAAGATATTTTTTAGAGACCAGAAGGGAAGTCTGTAATGACTTCCAAGTGGATCTATAAGATCAAGCATGCAACTGATAGAAGTGTCAAAAAATACAAAGAGAGATCTATAGCCAGAGGTTTCTCACAAATAGAGGGAGTTGTCTATGATGAGACACTTGATCTAGTAAACCCGATACACTTCCATCTGTACTACCATCGATGAGTTGGAAACTATATCAGATGGATGGATTCTTGATGAGTTTGGGTTTCAACAAGAGTGTTTCTGATCCAAACAGATATTATTACAATGTTGGTGACGAAAACCTGATTTTGATGACTTATTCAGAAAGCCTTGTTGTTGGATACAAGTAAGCTTTGACTTCTAATTTCAAAATGAAGGATATGAGTATGATGCACCACTTCTTGGGACAATAAGTATGACAGAGGATCGATGATATTTTCCTAATTCAAGGAAAACCTACAGTGGGAATATTAAAATAAGTTCAGTATGACAGAATGAAAAACCCCCGTGATGGATTTGAAGAAAATAAATGATGATGATTCAGACGAGATTGATCCACAACTGATTGGATCATTGATGTATCTGGATAAAACCATACCTGATTCATGCCTTGTAATGAATATACTTCAACAATCCATGATCCAGCCAAGACAGACTCACTTGATAGAAAGGATGATTTTAGGGGCTAAATTTCTCTCATGGGCTATTTTTCCATGGTTTTTCCAAAAACGAGATTCGCTATTTTAAAAATTATTCGCCCAAATTCTATAGGATAAAATTATTTTAGCTTAAAAATTGCCAAAATTTTATAAAAACTATATAAAATACTTAGAAATTTGAATGTTTTTACAAAAATATCGCCAAACATTTATAGTTGACATACAAAGGATTAGTAAGATTTGCCAAGGTTTCTACATTTTAAAATAAATTTCCATCCTTAAAATCATCCATGCTTGATAACAGTAAAGCATATATTGAGATATGCCCCCAGTGTGAACTTGAGTTTGCAGGATATGCAGATACATATTGAGAAGAAAGTACAGTGGACCGGAATATAACATCCGGTTGTTTTCTTACCATAAACGTTGTCATGGTTTCCTGATGCAGTAGGAAACAAAATCTCTCTGGACTTGAATACCACATAAGTAGAGTATGTATCATTGAGTGTGCAAAGCTTTATGGCTTCACAAGCTTCTGGCATATTTACTTGATCATGAGATTGATCCTATGATGATAACCAGAGATGTGTGTAAATCTCTTTGAGAACCCAATGTTTCATGATAAATAGAAAAATGTTGAGATAAAACATCATTATATCAGAGATATGATGTAGAGGAAAATAGTATACATGAAATACCTTCCTACACATGGGCAGATTGCAGACATCTTCACCAAATTAACTTGGTGAAGAATACCTCCCTAGTTGAGAGGAAGTGTTGATGACTATAGCCAAGACAAAGTTCCAAGTAAATTCGTGAGAGACTTGGCATGATGAAGAATTCCTCCCTAGCTGAGAGGGAGTGTTTATGATTGCAGCTAGGTGAGGCATTCTCCATCTTACAAACATGAGAGAAATCCCCTGAGAGGGGTGTGTGGTTCCTATACGAGACAGAGCATGAACATAGAGATGTCCTCCTCCTTACAAAGAGTTGATAAGAACTCCAGATGATTCTCTTATGTAACACAATGAGAAAAGTGATCTACAGAGTTGGATGTGCCTGTGGCTGAGCACAAGGTGAACGTGTGAAATCCCAAAGTGTTGGGTGCATCGTCATGAGAAAAAAAAAGAAGATGATGTATTATCCTCCTTTGAGCAGAAGAGTTGATGAGAAACTCCAGATGAATCTCATGTGTAATACAATGGGAAGTGGACGAGCACAGGTGAACGTGTTCCTAGTGGTTGAGCACTAGTGAAGAAGTGGTTCTTTTATGTAATGAAGTGCGCCAGAGATATGGACATACCTATGGATGTGCCCCTACTGGATGAGCACTAGTGGGTGTATAAGATCCCTTTCTATATTGTTCAAGAGTTAGACCTACCTGTAACCCTAATTGTAATGTAAAGGGTACAGGTCACCCCCACCTTAATTTGATTAATAGTAAATGTAAAATATAATTAATCTGGTTAATATTAATTATATTGTGAGCTAGTGAGGTCGGCCATGTTGTGCTAATAGACACTTTTGTTGACAAGTTTAGTCTAGTATAAGTAAAGGTAAATTCCCCAATGAGGAATCATATCTTTTGTGTGAGTTTGGAAATTTCAGCAAGTACATCTACTTGGAAAAAGTGTGCACCTCTCTTGGGCACTAGTATTCTAGGGTTTGTGAGCACCCTTTTGTGTGCTAGGTTTTCTTGGTGGTAAAGGTGTTTCTCTTGAAGAATATAGCAAAGGATTGTCTGGGTTTTCTTCCCTTGTTGAGAAGGGTTTCCCAGGATACTTCTTGTGTAGTTGAGCATGGTGTTTCTTCTTGTGATCTTGGTTGCTGCAACATAATTGGTTATGGTTTAAGTAAAATGCTAAAATGGAATGAACTTCATTCTTAAGCCTAGATTATTGAAAAATCACCATCATCAAGAACCTTTAAAACTTCAAAGGTTCTCCAACTTGTAATCTAAAGGTATCTAGATATTTTCTAGGGTAAGGCACACTAGAAAAATAAAAAATCAGTCACAACACTTCACAAAATATTTCACTGCAGTTGGTACTGCAACTGGCATGAAGGAACTGGCATTGTAACTGCAACTAGTACTGCAAACCTAGGGTTTTATGAGGAAGCCCTAATTTCTTAAACTTCAAATTTCAGAATTCTGATCCAGGGACTAGATGCATCCTCCTAGGGAAAGCTCCTAGATGTTCTTACTTTTCCCAACATCCTCCAACAAGGTGGATGACATCACCTTTTAAGGTTTATGCAGAAATCCTAGTATGCAGAAACCCTAATTTCTAAAAGTTGTCCAAAACTTAAAATTATTCCAGGGACAAGGTTCACTAGGGTTAGAAGAGTCTTCCTATGCTCTTAGCTTATTCAACGAGTTCTTATGTGCTATGAAAATTCCTTCTTTCAGTCTCACTCTAAAATGATGTTCAATTTTCGTCTTAAGCAGTTAATTAGATTAGTGTTCTTTTATGTTTAAACCATTAGCACAATAATTGCATATAAAGGATCACTAAAAGAATAACATTGACATCATACACAAGATTTACCTTGAGAAAACCCTCTAGGGGAAAAACCCAACATACTTCCTCAATATAGATTCACCAACCAAGAATAATGCCTCTCTCCAAGAGAGAACTAACAAAGAATAATATCCTCCTCTAACCCTTGACTAGGGAAGAGTAGCGCACCACTTAACCAGAATATATCCAAGAGATAGACAGAGGACCTTCACCATGTCACACCTAGTTGTAGTAGCTTCTCCCTTCAAGACTTGTGCACTTCTTCTTTAGCCACAGAACTTGTGTTGTGTGGGTGTACAAATGAGGTGTTGGCCTCTCTTATAAATAGTAGTTGGCCAACCTAAAAATAGGTCTGGGCTGACCTGTCACTTTATCTTTCTTTCTTTTTTTCATTTTACTTGTCAAGGCATAATAGGGCCGACTTTTACAAAGGAACAATAGGGTCGTCTTAACAAATATAATATAATAATATTATTTATGGTTTGTCTTGGTCTAATACAATAAGGATATATTTTGAAGCTATTCAAAATTCAACACTTTCATTGTTGATGGAGCCTTTGACAGTATTAGCATAGCTTTTAGGATTTTCTTCATTTTCCTTTTCTGATGGCTTTGTGACCTAAGTGCTTGCATCACCCTCGAGGGTATATTATTTATCGTTGTAGCCAAGATATGCCTTGATGAATGGTGACCTTTGGTAACTAAGAATATTATCTAAAATTTCATTACTTTTTCCAAACTTCAAGCTTCTTCTCAACTGATTAGTTGTTTTCTCTAGTTTATTTCTTAAGGAAATGATTTCGGCCTCTAGCTTCTCTCAATTTTCTTCCTTTTATTTTAGCTAGCTTCTCACCATTTCTTCTATCATTTTTTCCTCTTCTAGTTGAGTCTTCAGGGTGATAATTGTTTTCTTTGTTTCATCAAGATCATAATCCTTCTTTTCATATTTCTGCAATTGCTCTTTCTACTTTTTATTCTTTCCCATGAATCTATCTACTTCTTCTAAGGCACTAACGAGTTCTGCGTCAAGATTCACTTCCCCATCAATGTTCTTTTGAATCTGATTTTTCTTTCTGATTGTCTTAATTTTTTGTAATAGTATACTTTGTATCCATGGCCATGAATTCTTCTTTCTAAATATCAGAAACATATCCATCACTTTTTTCAGATGAGTTATTGTCCGTAAAAACTCTTCTTCTTAGTAAATTTTCCTCTTTTGTGTTTATATGGTTTGTTTTTATTGTTATGCTATTTTTCATCATTATTGTCTTCATCATCATTGTATTCCCTTTTTTATATGGACAATTAACAACAAAATGTCCTACTCTAACACAATCAAAACATTTGAAGGGTATCTTACCTTTGTATTTGTTTGATCCTCTTTTTAGCTTTCTCACAAATTCTGCTTCTTCTGTATCTGATTCATGGCTAGAAAAATCACAAGATTTGTGTCCTTTCGTCTTATTTGATGCTTTGAAAGTTGTTTCCTTTTGTGTTGGATTTTCTTTTTTCTATCCTCATCTCATATGTAATGCGAATCCCATGCAATTCATCCATTGTTAATGAATCAAGATCCTTCATTTATTCAACGGTGGAAACCTTGGCATCAAATCTTAAGGAGAGTGACCTCAACACCTTTTGTACAATCATCGGTTCTTCAAACTTTTCACCAAGTCCTCTGATGGTGTTAACAATTTCATCAACACAGAGAAGATAGGTTGCAACATTCTCTTAATATTTCATTTTCATGCTCTCAAACTGTCTTCTATGAGTTTGGAGCTTTTCCTTATTTACCTTGTAATCGCCTTCATACATATTTTGAAGATTTTCCCAAATTTATTTTGTCGATCCACAATGCATCACCTTGACAAACTTGGATTTTGATAGAACACACAAGGTGACATTCATGGCTTTTGCATTATTTTCACTATACTTCTTCCTAGGCGCACTTGTTGGTGGAGTTGTTGGGGTTGTATAACTAGTCATGAATAATTCCTAGATATCAAACCCAACATCCATTAGATATGTTCGCATCCTTATGCTCCAGAAGGCATAGTTTGTTATGTCAAACAATGGAGACATGTTTGTGGAGAAACCTTCTTGATCAGCCATGTGTGCTCCTGAGATCTACCTTCTAGTGGTTAGACCATTTCTGAAGGAACCAACTCTGATACCAATTGTTGAACTTATGCTTATAATGAGAGAGGGGATGAATCATTATAAGATAATTTTTACTTTAAATGATTATTTGTCAATTATTAATTAACTTTAAAACAATAAATGCATGTAAACTCAAATCACGATACATAAAGTTTAATTTGGAAACCCTTGTCGAAGAAAACAAAAAAAAATCATCTTTATAAATGTCCATAGGAACCAACCTACTAGAGACACCAATATCTTCATTTGCACACCAACTCAACAAGATATTGTGTAGGAATAAACCTACTTGAGACACCAATCTACTTAACTGAGCACTAAATCAATAAGACTTGTATAAGTACCAATCTAATATCTTCATACACATAATACTTTTGACTTCACCTGCATGCTTCATACCTCTTGCATTTCAAAGCATCATCATACCCTTAAATTTCATGCTCCAACGCCTCTCCTTGCTTCATACCCCATACATAGATTCAAACCCTAGTCATATTTATCCTTCATTCTCTAGCGAACCTCATAACATCATTCCCAAAATATAATTTCATATTGCAGCATCACAACCTCTAAACAACACACTTTGTAGCATCATAGACCTTATTCATGTTGTTGATTGAAACTTCATCAGACATTCTCCAGGTCATTTTCCTCTGGACTGAGTTGAGATGATCTGTGAGAGAGCCCATGTGATAGGTGTGTCATACTCCTTTGGACTGAGTTGATATGACATGTGGTCTCTTGTCATGCTCATTTGGACTGAGTTGAGATGACTTGATATGGTCTCCTGTTGGAATCCTATGGACTTAGTTGAGTCGACTTGAGATGGATCTCTAGATGGTACTCATATGGACTCAGTTGAGTTGATTTGTTGAGAGTGACATCCCTGTGGCTGAGCACAGGTGGGTGTGTCCCTAGTGGATGAGCATGAGAGGATGCATGGATCCCTTGCTATATTGTCTAAGAGTAAGATTTATTGTGTAACCCTAATTGTGTAAAGGGTACAAGTCAGCCCCACCATGTAAAGATAATTAATATTTGTGTAAAGATTAATTATATCATTGAGTTATAGAAGTCGACCCTATTGTGCCAATAGACACACCTATTGTTTTGTTAGGTCTTGTATAAATAAGAGAGTAGATGCCCATTGTGGATTACTCTCAGACACCTCATTGTATCATTCTCTCAAGCTACTTGTCCGACTGAAGTGCACACTTCTCTTAGGCACAAGTTTCAAGGTCATAGAAGCACCCTCTTGTGTGCTCTAGGTTTTATGGTGTGGGGGATATTCTCTTGAATCTATAGAAAAGGATTGCTAGTTTTTTCCCTTGGTTTAGAAGGGTTTTCCTAGGATATCTTCTTATGTTCTTGTGCATGGTTATTCTTCTTGTGATCTTGTTTACTGCAGTTATTGTATATTGTATTGTTGCATTCTCTTATGGTTAGAGTTCATGATAAATTGAAAGAAACTGCATGTCCTTAAGATAAGCATTAAAATTTCAACATGGTATCAGAGCAGAGTTCTTGAAGAGCCATTGCACAAGTTATTCAAGCTAGTCGTCACCTTCTTGCTACAATTGCAAAAACGACCCCCTCTAATTTTCTTTTCAAGCTAGTTCTAACACCTTCCACTTAAACGTTGGGCCTAATTTTTGCATAGGCAAGTACGACCTCCTTCATCACACCTCCTGCAACTCTCAGATTGCAAATCAGATAAATTTTGATTTTGATCCCTAGGGTTTTTTCAAATTTCGGTTTCTAGGGTTTCTGCAAACCCTACAACTTCATTAGGGTTCTTTTGACTATCTAAAGGCTCACTTTTGGCAGTCATAAGTCCAACAAAACCTAGGGTTTCTGGCCTAAGCGTAGCCGTAAGGTTTTCTAAAGCTAGGGCTACTAGCCTAGCCATTAGGGTTTTTGAAGAATCTACAAGCCATGATGAACATAACTTTAATGGAAGATAGGCTTGATGGATCAAGCAACTTCGACTCTTAGAAATCAAGACAACATGCCTCCACTGCTGAAGTTTCTCCAGAACCAAATCAGAGAGATGAAGACATAAAATATGAAGCATTCTTCTTCATATCAGCACTCTAAGGTATAGTTCCTACTGATAGTGATATTTGGTTGATTGACAGTGGTGCCTCTAGGAACATGATTGGATATAGAGAACATATTATAGACCTTGTAGAGAAAGAGTCTCGTCTACATGTTGTACTTGGTGATAATGCCATATATACTGTGAAAGGAGTTTGAACTTCTACCTTCCAACTAGATTCTGACATACCAGTCCAATTGAGTGAGGTACTATTTGTACCTGGGATGAAAAGGAACCTTGTATTTGTTTCTGCCTTAGAGGATAAAGGCTACAAGGTTACCTTTGTTGAAATAATGTAACTGCGAAGAACATTCTTAATATTATTTTGTTATTGGATTAAATCCCCATTGTGGATTAATCGTGTCATTATTATTATTGGATTAAATCCCCATTGTGGATTAATCATGTCATTATTATTATTATTGTTATTAGATTAATCCCCATTGAGGATTAATCATGTTAGTAATTGAATAAGGACCAAATCCCCTTTTGTGGATTGGTCATCGGACAATTAAAAAGTGCTGAATAAGAAGTCGACCCCAGCAGTTATAATGGAAGGACCAGAATTAATTAAAGGTGGGTTTACCCACCTAGAGTGAGAGGTCGGCCCTGTTAGATGGTGACTCTTCACATGTGCCAGATTGATATAAATAAGAGGCTAGCGCCTCACTTCTTAGACACACTTCACTTGCTCATTATCTTATGAGGCAAGCTACAATTGGAAGTTGGAGGGAGGAGAAGAAGGGTGGCGCATCTCTTGGGGAGGACTTTCTGTATTGGTTTGAGTTATCTCTTGAACATTGTATAAGCCATTTATGATAAGGAAGTTTTTGTTGGGTTTTCTTCCCCTAGAGGGTTTCCCAGGATAAATGTTGTGTCTCTTGTGAATGTGTATTTCTCAGTGATCTTGTTCTTATTATGCTCTTATCTATCGAAATGCAAAGAACTATAATAATGGCATAAACATTAACATGGTATCAGAGCCAACCTGAAGGAAGCATAATTTGCAAGAGGAAAAACGTCACTGTTACCATACCCCAAAATTAGTGTTTTGCAAAAGTGAGTATTTTCAGGTCCCTAACATCCTAGAAATCTGCACCTGCCCGCAAGGATCAATTTGGCACTTAGAGTGCACCTTTTTAGTGGCTAGATCTCCCGGAAAGTGAAACCCTAGTTTCACAAAGTACCAGAAAACCAAAGTACCAGAAGTACCAGAAAACCAGAAGCACCAGTCCAGAAATCCGCAAATCAGATTTGAAGGGGTACAAGTTGGATTTTCGAAAATCTGACTGCACCAGCTAACTCGCCTCAGCTCAGCGCATCTATCCCCTGGATCAGAATTTCAAAATTCGAAGTTTGAAAAATTAGGGTTTCCTCATAAAACCCTAAGTTGCAGTCTCAAAACCAGTTGCAGTTGCAGTACCTGTTGCAGTTGCAGCTGTAGAACCAGTTGCAATCACTCTTGAAGTTTTTGGTAATGATTACCGCTGCTACCAGATGGAGCCATTACCTGCAAATGTTATTCGAGGTATGTAATCACATATGGTTAATGGTTAAACCCTAAAGAGTATTTTCAAGAGAATGGATCTTTTGCCATAGATCCAGAAGGATCTTAAGATCCAACACATTCAGAGGAATGATGCAACCCAGGTGTGATCATTCTAATATGCATCTATTTGTTATGAAATTATCTTGATCATTGTTGCATGTTGAAGCTATGATCAAATTATTAGAAGGATTGAAAGTTGATCATAGAGCTTATCCTCTAACCTAACCTTTTGTCAAGATAACATATTGTCTTAGTACAACAGACAGGTTGAAGAAAGTACTCGTCACTTGAGTG
>ML817228.1:34365-46246 GCA_009831015.1 Picea engelmannii | reverse complement strand
AATGTTGTGTCTCTTGTGAATGTGTATTTCTCAGTGATCTTGTTCTTATTATGCTCTTATCTATCGAAATGCAAAGAACTATAATAATGGCATAAACATTAACAACCTTCTCTGAAGGAAAATTTCTTGCATGGCACAATAACTCACACATGGATTCTGCCCGGGTGATTGGTGTTCAAGAAAAAAATTTGTACATATTGACTGTCTGACCAGTCCAGGCCTTGTTACATGATACTATCAACTTGAGCAAGCTATGGCATAGGAGACTTGTTCATTTACATTATATATCCCTTCCCACTCTGGGGAAGATGGTGACAGGCATTCCAGAGATACATGTCGAGCATGATGGCATTTGCAAAGGTTGTTCTCTTCAAAAGAATGTCAAGGGGTCTTTTTCGAGCAGTGACAATAGATCCAAGGGGATCTTGGACCTGATACATACAGATGTTTGTGGACCCATGATTGTTTCTTTTTTGAACATATATTTGTACTATGTTCTCTTCATCGATGATCACTCTCTGAAGACGTGGATTTACTTCTTCAAGAGAAAGGATGGATTCCTTGCGATATTTAAAGAGTTTAAAGATTAGGTTGAGAACCTGACCGAGAGAAGGATCAAGGTGTTGAGATCAGATAATGGAGGAGAGTACACCTCCAGGGATTTCAGTGATTTCTATATTGAGACAAGGATCAAGAGGGAGTACAACGTTCCTTATAAACCTCAACAAAATGGGGTTGCAGAGAGGAATAACAGATCCATCGTCGAGGCAACCAAAGAAATGATACATGATCAAAATATACCTATGATTATGTGGGTAGAGACATCCATTGTTAATTTTTCATATCATTTAGGTTATGTATGAATTTCATTCCATTTTATCAAATAGCCATAACCATAAATGCTGCAGCAACCAAGATCACAAGAAGAATCACCATGCACAAGAACACAAAATATATCCTGGGAAACCCTTTTCAAAGAAGGGAGAAAAACCCAGCCAAATCCTTTTCTATACTCTTCAAGAGAAAGACCTTTCCACCACCAAGAATACCCTAGCACACAAGAGGGTGCACAAAAAAACTAGAAACCCTAGCGCCCAAGAGAGGTGCACAACTTTTACCAAGAAGTGTACTTGCTAAAATTTCCAAAACTTACAAGTGAGTGTGTGTCTACAAATGAAAGATTTCATCTTACTTATATTAGACTTTGTCCTGTTAATTAAAGTGTCTATTGGCACAATAGGGACGACCTCACTTAGACATATTTATTTATTTAATATTATAATAATAATTATTAATATTAATTATCTTTTGCAGTTTATCTTTAGACACAATAAGATAGGGTCGACATGTACCCTTTACACAATAAATAGGGTTACAGGTAGGTTTGACTCTTGAACAATATATAGCAAAGGATCTGATACACCCTCTAGTTCTCATCCACTAGGGGCCACATCCATAGGGATGTCATAGACATGAGTCACTACATTACACAAATGAGCTAGGTCCTCACACGTGCACTTATGCTCAACCATAGTCACGTCTTCTCTACAGATCTGCTTTCCTGCTGCTACCGATAGTAGGATCATCTGGAGTCTTCACATCAACTATGTTGTTGTTCAGAGGAGGTCATCACATCATCTTTGTTCTTATTCTCATGATGATGTGCCCAACGCTTTTCAGGATTTCTCTAACTCAACAAATCACTCTTACATTGGATAATCATCTGGAGTTCTTCTCTCTCACGTCATGGAGGAGGCCATATACATTCCTAGCCTTTGTCTTAGGCTGGAACCATGAACCCTTTATTAGGGGCTTTCTCTCAGGTTTGTAAGCTAAGATTAAGACTTCACATTGTTGTTATATTCCATATCTCACAGGCTGTAGGCTGGAGGATGTCTCCTATAGATTCAAAACATTAACACTCCCTCTAAGCTAGGGAGGCATTCTCATCAAGCCAAGTCTCATACCGATGTACTCCGAGTTTTGTTTTTGGCTAAGGTCATACATACTCCCTCTTAATATAGGAAGGAGTTATTCACCAAGTAAATGTTTGTAGTCTGCTTAGGTGTAGGAAGGTACTGCAAGCATACCATCTTTCTTCTGTATCATATCTCCAATATGAAGGTATTTCATCTCATCGTGTTTTGAACCATTAGGAAACACTGGAATCACATGGCTCTTTGTCATCATAGGATCCATCTCATGATCAAGTAAACCTGTTGAAAGTTTGTGAAGCCACATTGCTTCTCATATACTCTGTCTCTGGTGCACTCAAGGCCACATAGTTTTGTTTCCTGCTGTGTCAGGAAACCCTGGAAGACCTCAAGGTAGAACATCAACCGGATGTGCTCTTCCAGTCCATTGTAATTTCTGCTCAATCTGAATTGGTATATTCCGCAAATTCAAGTTCACATTGGAGGCATAACTCAGATCATATCCAATTGTGTCTTAATACATGTTTTTTTGTTTTTCTAGTGAGTCTTGTCTCAGTTGACTCATCACATTCACTGCATGGCATGAATATGGTCTGGTGTTAATTAGATACATTGATGATCCAATCAACTGTGGATTAGTCTCGTCTGAATCATCATCAATCTTCTTCTTTAAATTCATCACGGTGGATTTGCATTCTGTTATACTTCTTTAATATTTTTACTGTATATTTTTCCAAAAAAAAATTCATCAATCCTCGGTCATACTTCTTGTCCCAAGAAGTAGTGTGTCATACTAAGATATTTTACAAAAGTCAGAAGTCATTGTTTTCTTGTTTTCAACAACAAGGCTTTCTGAATAAGTCATCAGGATCAAGTTCTAGTCATCAACACTATATAGGTTTTGATCAGTAACATTCTTTGCTGAAATCCAAACTCATCAAGAACCTATTTATCTGATATAGATACCAACTCATGGATGGTAGTATGGATGGAAGTGAATCGGTTCATTGGGTCAAGTGTCTTATCATGGACAACTCCCTTTGTTTATGAGAAACCTCTATCTATGGACCTTGTTTTGTATTTATTGATACTTCCATCAACTACATGCTAGATCTTATAGATCCACTTGGAAGTTACGACAAACTTTCCTTTTTGGTCCCTGAATAATATTTTATGCATCATTCTTTTAGGACATACTGGTATCCTTCTGTTATGGAATCTTTACATACTGCTTATCTTGTTTCTTTTCTAAGACATGAAGTCTTATCATCAATGAAGTGTCTCATGACTGGAGGATAGATTTGAGAAACTCTTTTTGCTATCTCGGAAGGTGCCTTGAGAGGCTTGTATGTTTTTCTGCATCTTGCATTGTGAGCCTAGATAGGCATTTTATGCCTTGTTGTAATATCAATGATCATATCAATTTGAGCAACTGGATCAACTGGAATAATGTCTTTCTACCTCTGAGCTACTGAAGTGGGAGAAAGGTATAGTCTTATTGTCAACCTTCATCTGAGATTTTGAAGGATCATCTTTTCTTTAGAGGCAACATTTCTGCTTGTCTTGGTTTGTTTCTAATCAAGGATGTTTATCTGAAATGTCTTTTGAAGATTCACTGTATCCTTCTTTCACTGGTAATTCTTTTGCTTTGTTCTTGCATAAGGAACAAAGCTTTGGACTCCTTATTTTTGGGTACTAGGCACCCAAATAACCTGAAGTGTTCAATCTCAGGCTTCACTCTAGTAAAGGCTTCTATTCTGGTGAAGACTCTTGTTCTAAACATATACTGCATCATGCATGCTTCTTCCCATGAAATCATAGAAGGATTCTGATCATGCATTATTGCATTGATTGTCTCAAGGATGGTTCTATTCTTCCTCTTTCTCAAATAGTTTTGACTCCCTCTGAGTCAATGTGACTCTCTCTGAGTCAATGTGACTCCCTCTAAGGGATAATCATCTTCCTTTGTTCTTGACCTGCCTGGAACAAGAAAAAAAGAGGAACCAAAACAAGAATATCTCCTAAAGGAGAATAATGAGTACATCTCTAGTATCAAAACAATTTAAGGAATGTTAACACAGCTACAACGCCTACTTGTAGTGTAGCAAACTTTAGAAATATAATTTTAGAGGAATGATAATTACAACAATCAAACCCAGGGTCTTCCAGTCCGTTGTTTTTCTTCCAAGTCTCATTCACTCAAGATAATAAGTGATTTCTTCAACTTGTCATTTTTACCAGGACAATATTCTATCTTGATAGAAGGTTGGGTTAGAGAACAAACTCTATGACGTCAACTTTAATCCATCTAATATCTTTGACTTTAATTTTGACCAAAGGTTAGTATGCAATCTAGATAAAAAATAATGTCATAACAAGTAGATGCATATCAGAATAATCGAACATGGATTGCATTATTCTTCTGAATGTGTTGGATCTTGAGATCCTTCTGGATCTATGGCAAGAGATCCCTTCTCTTGCAAATACCCTTTAAAGCTTAAAAAATTAAACATATGTGAGTACATACCTCTGATAACATTTGTAGGTAGTGACACCAACTTGTAGCAGCAGTAATATTTACCAACTCTTAAAAGACTTCAAGGGTGATTGCAACTGGTGCAACAACTGATACTACAACTGCAACTGCAACTTAGGGTTTTATGAGGAAACCCTAATTTTTCAAACTTCAAATTTTGAAATTCTGATCAAGGGGATAGATGCGTTGAGTTGAGGTGAGTAAGCTGGTGCAATCAAATTTCTGAAAATCCAAATTTTACCCCCTCAAACTTGACCAACGGATTTCTGGACTGGTGCTTCTGGTTTTCTGGTACTTTTGGTTTTCTGGTACTCTGGTACTTCTGGTTTTTTGGTACTTCTGGTACTTTGTAAAAACTAGGGTTTCACTTTTTAAGAGATCTACCCACCGAAAAGGTGCGCTGAAGGTTCCAAAAATTTCCTTGGGTTAGGGCACACTTTTCTAGAAGGTTTCGAGGCTGAAAATCTTCTTCAATGAAAAATCCTTAATTTTCATGTACGGTAACAGTGATGTTTTTCCTTTTTTTCTTGTGGAAAATGCTTGTGCAATGGGTTCTTTCAAGACCTATGCTTTGATACCATGTTAATTTTTCATAGCATTTAGGTTAAGTATGAATTTCATTCCATTTTATCAAATAGCCATAACCATAAATGTTGCATCAACCAAGATCACAAGAAGAATCACCATGCACAAGGACACAAGATATATCCTAGGAAATCCTTCTCAAACAAGGGAGAAAAACCCAACCAAATCCTTTTCTATACTCTTCAAGAGAAATTCCTTTCAACCACCAAGAATATCCTAGCACACAAGAGGGTGCACAAAAAAATTAGAAACCCTAGCGCCCAAGAGAGGTGCGCAACTTTTACCAAGAAGTGTACATGCTGAAATTTCCAAAACTTACAAGTGAGTGTGTGTCTACAAATGAAAATTTTCATCTTACTTATATTAGACTTTTTCCTGCTAACTAAAGTTTCTATTGGCACAATAGGGCTGACCTCACTTAGACATATTTATTTATTTATTATTATAATAATTAATATTAATATTAATTATCTTTTGCAATTTATCTTTAGACACAATAAGATAGGGCCGACCTGTACCCTTTACACAATAAATAGGGTTATAGGTAGGTCTGACTCTTGAACAATATATAGAAAAGGATCTGATACACCCTCTAGTGCTCATCCACTAGGGGCCGCATCCATAGGGATGTCATAGACCTGAGTCACTGCATTACACATATGAGCTAGGTCCTCACACGTGCACTTATGCTCAACCATAGTCACGTTTTCTCTACAGATCTGCTTTCCTGCTGCTACCGATAGGAGGATCATCCAGAGTCTTCACATCAACTCTGTTTCTATTCAGAGGAGGCCATCACATCATCTTTGTTCTTATTCTCATGATGATGTGCCCAACGCTTTTCAGGATTTCTCTAAATCAACAGATCGCTCTTACATCGGATAATCATCTGGAGTTCTTCTCTCTCACGTCATGGAGGAGGCCATATGCATTCCTAGCCTTTGTATCAGGATGGAACCATGAACCCTTTATTAGGGGATTTCTCTAAGGTTTGTAAGCTGAGAGTAAGACTTCACACTGTTTCTATATTCCACATCTCACAGGCTGTAGGCTGGAGGATGTCTCCTATAGCTGAAAAGCATTAACATCCATGATAGTTGTGTATGTTCAGAATAGGAGTCCTCATCAGATTCTGAAGAACATGACTCCCAAAGAAGATTTCATCGGAGTGAAGCCTGAGGTTGGAAACTTATGGATATTTGGGTGCCCAGTACACTTTCATGTACGCAAGGAGAAGAGGCCCAAGCTAGATCCTTCAGGAAGAAAGGGTACGTTTGTGGGGTATAGTGAATCTTCAAAGGCATACCGAATCTACATCCCTGGTCAAAGACAAATCGAAGTGAGTAGATATGTCACATTTTAGGAAGAGATAGCCTTCTGAAGATCCAGAGAATCTCAGATGAAGATTGATAGTGAGAAGAAGGAAGAGACAATACCTTCTCCCCCTTCATCAGTTCAGAGGGAGACAGTTACAGATCCAATTGATATTCCCAGAGACATTGCAGTAGGCCAGAAGAGGCCTACATGGGCTCAACAAACTCTGCAAGAGGCAGAGGGACATGCAACTCCTCATGGTACATTCTGAGATAGAAAGAGACCACATAGTTTTTCAAGCTATGTTTCAGCCATGAGCCACATCCTTGATACTGAGCCTTCTTGTCATGGAGAAGTAAAAGGTCAACAGGTTTGGCAAGATGCCATGACCGAAGAGTATCAGTCCATCATGAATAATGATGTGTGGGATATTGTTCCATTACCGAAAGGGAATTTTGTAGTGACTTCCAAGTGGATCTATAAGATCAAACATGTAGCTGATGGAAGTGTCGAGAAGTACAAAGTGAGATTTGTCACTAGAGGATTCTCTCTGGTGGAGGGAATAGATTGTGAGGAGACATTTTCTCATGTTTCCCGATACAAATCAATATGTATGATGATTTCCCGAGCTGCAACCATGGGTTGGAGACTACATTAGATGGATGTAAAGACAACCTTTCTCAATGGTGAGATTGAGGTATAAGTTTACATCGAGCAACCAGATGGATTCGTGACACATGAGAAGGAGTCTCATGTATGAAAGTTGAAGAAATCCCTGTATGGACTAAAGAAGGCACCTCATGCGTGGTATGAGAAGATTGATGGATACTTGATGAGTTTGGGCTTCAACAAGAGTGTTGTTGATCCTAACCTATATTACCACATCGTTGGTGACGAGTGCCTAATTTTGGTCCTATATGTTGATGATTTATTCCTCATCGGTTCATAAATCCTCATTGTTGAATGCAAGCATGCATTGGCTTCTGAATTTGAGATGAAGGACCTTGGTATGATGCACTACTTCTTGGGACTAGAAGTGTGGCAGAGGACTGATGAGATTTTTTCGAGTCAAGGAAAATATGCAGTTGAGATATTGAAGAAAATCAAGATGACAAACTACAAGTCCATGCCTACACCAATGGTGATGAATCTGAAGAAGATGAATGAGGATTCTTTTGATTCAGGTGAGATTGATCCACATATTTACAGACAACTGATTGGATCATTGATGTATTTGGTTAACACTATACATGATATATGCTATGTAGTGAGTGTACTCAGCCAGTTTATGAGTCAATCGAGACAAACACACTGGATAGCAGTGAAGCATGTGTTCAGATATCTATGAGGAACAATTGGTTATGGCCTAAGATATGACTCCGGTGTATACATGAAATTGCAGGGATATGCCAATGCATATTGGGTAGGGAGCGTAGTGGACCAGAATAGCACATATGGTTGTTGTTTTACTTTGGGATCTGCCATGGTTTCCTGGTGCAGCAAGAAACAAACTTCTATGGCTTTGAGTATCACAGAAGAAGAGTACATTGCATTATGTGTGGCAGTCTGTGAAGCAGTGTGGCTTCGCAAGCTCCTTGCAAACTTATTTGGTCATGAGATGGATTCCACCATTATCCATTGCGATAACAATAGTTGTGTGAATCTCTCTGAGAATCCCGTGTTTCACGATAAATCGAAACACATTGAGATCAAATACCATTACATCAGATATATGGTGCGCAAGAAAGAAGTACATGTGCAGTACCTTTCTACACACGAGAAGGTTGCAGATGTCTTCACCAAATATCTTGCTGGGACGAAGTTCGAGTACTTTCGTGCGAGACTTGGCATGGTGGAGAATGCCTCCCTAGATGAGAGGGAGTATTGTTGATTTTAGAATCATGATACATTCTCCAGGTCGTTCTCGTTTGGAATGATTTGAGACGATCTGTGAGAGAGCCCATGTGATGGGTGTGTCATACTCCTCTGGACTGAGTTGAGATGACTTGAGATGGCCTCATGTCAGACTCCTATGGACTTAGTTGAGTTGTCTTGAGATGGTACTCCTATGGACTTAGTTGAGTTGATCTGTTGAGAGTGACATCCTTGTGGCTAAGCATAGGTGGACGTGTCCCTATTCGCTGAGCACTAGAGGATGTGTGGATCCCTTTCTATATTGTCTAAGAATAAGATTTATTATGTAACCCTAATTGTGTAAAGGGTACAAGTTGACCCCACCATGTAAAGATAATTAATATTTGTGTAACGATTAATTATATCATTGAGTTATAGAACTCAGCCCTATTGTGACAATAGACACACCTATTGTTTTGTTATTTTTTGTATAAATAAGAGAGTAGATCCCCATTGTGGATTACTCTCACACACATCATTGTAACATTATCTCAAGCTACTTGTATGACTTAAGTGTGCACTTCTCTTGGGTGCAAGTTTCAAGGTCATAGAAGCACCCTCTTGTGTGCTCTAGGGTTTATGGTGTGGGGTATCTTCTCTTGACTCTATAGCAAAGGATTGTTTGGTTTTTCCCTTTGTTGAGAAGGGTTTTCCCATGATAAATTCTTGTGTTCTTGTGCATGGTTATTCTTCTTGTGATCTTGGTTACTGCAACTATTGTATATTGTATTGTTGCATTGTTTTATGGTTCAAGTTCATGCTAAATTGAAAGAAACTACATGTCCTTGAGCTAAGCATTAAAATTTCAACAAGTCATTCATAGTGCACCCTTAAAACTCCAAGAAAACCCCTCTTGCACAACTTTACACCCCAAGAATATTCCCCAGCTCCTCTTGTGCACCTCATATCTCTTTTACGCACTTGTACTTGCTCTTCTTGGTTGGATACACATCAAACATGCACATCTATCTTGTATTTATAGTGTTTCTACGTTAACTTATGGGGCTGATTTGTAAAACTGGTTGGATCGACATAATTTTTCACATCTACTCATTCCTATGGAGTTAGAGGGAGTGCCATATATTGTTAGAAAGGTCTCAGAATAAAATTTTCAACCATATATCCTATGCTCCCATTTGAGCTAGCTATTTAAAGTGAAAATGCCTTCAAAGATAGGGTATACAAACTGAACATCAAAAATCCAAAAACAATATTTCCAACAATCTCCATCTTGCAATATTTATCTTGGACATATGTAATTTCCCCCTGTCTTTGATATCAATGACAATAATATTTCCAACAATGAAAAAGTCTATATGACTCTACCATGCATTGACAATATCTCATACCCTCTTCCTTAGCCTTAGAATTTCCAATCATCCCCTCTCCCAACATGTTTCCCCTTTTCCTCCTCATTAATCCATGAACTGATTTAAACCTCTCGACCCTCCTCCTTGTTGAAATGATGATGTAATCTTCTCATACAACCATCACTGACCTCACTTCGTTATTGTGTATTAGTGTGTTTCTAGGGTTTGGCTTAAATACAACCTACTCAACACACATTTATTATATTCCTAGATGGTTGAGACCGACCAAATCACTATGTGGGCCCATTAACTCTCTTGGGACGATGCCCTACCTTCTAAGTGATGTATAAATACATAGTTGAGTCAAATTAATTATTCTAATATTCAATTGATTCATTCTTTATCCCACAAGCACCATATCAAGTGTTTTTATCTTGTTCTTGGGTTAAATTTTCTTCTCTTTAGCGCACTTATGGGTTCTCTTGGTGCACTTATCAATCGGTTCTAGGGTGCACTTGTTAAGGTATTGTGGTGCACTACCCTAGTCTTTCTCCTTGTTTATTGCAAGAATTAGGGTTTGTGGGTTGGTTATATTTAATGCCTTCATTATGTTATGAATCTCAAGATGGAATCAGAGCAAGTGTGAACCTTCTTCACTCATTTCATTGTTGGTTAGGGTTTTATCCTTTTCCATTTATACTAGTGATCAATGATTGCAGTGGAAGATTGCCTAATCTAGAGGAGTGTTTAGGTTTCTTTCATTTAATATTTTAATGGTTGAAGAAGGGTGCCTTATTTGTGGCTTTTGAGCCTATTTTATAAGCGTTTTGGAGATCATGTGCATAGGGTTGAAGTTCATAACTTGAGGGTTTGTCGATTGATTTATTTAAGTCAATTTCAATCATTGATTTGAGGGTTTTGGATGGTGGCATCACTATTGTTTTTTCACTACTAAACTAGGGTTTCAATTTTTTTGCATGATCCAAGGTTCTTAGGCTTGCCTTCTTTTTAGGGTATTCATAGGGTCTAAACACTCCTTCAAGGCCCACGCCTCCTTTTTAGGGTTGTCTAGTGTTTTTCTATGATTTAAACCCTTCTTCAATACTAACACCTCTTTTATAGGTTTTCATGTGGTTTAAACCCTCCTTGAAGATCATCGACCCTTTTCTACAGTTTTCTATGGTTGTCTAGGGTTTTCCTATGGTTTAAACCCCTCCTTTCAAGGCTAAAACCTCTTTTCTAGGGTTGTCTAGGGTTTTCCTAGAGATTTTAAGTCATCATCTTCTTTTCAAGGTTCCTAGGGTTTAAGCCCCCGAGGTGTAGATCAATCAGTGATGGAGTGCACTATTAAGGCACTCTGTTATGTGAGGTCACTAGATCAAAACCTTGACTTACCCATGTGTCATTCTTGGGGCATGTGAAATTACACCTGGAGGTTATAGTGGTAGTCTTTGGAATCAACCCCATGTCATGCGAGTACAAGCCCACCCTAGTTGTCGATTTTTCCGGAAAAAAAAAGGTTTCTAGGGTTTAAACCCTCCTTCGAGGAGAATGCCTCTTTTCTAGGGTTTTCCTAGGGTCTAAACCCTCCTTCAAATCCATCAACTCTTTTCTAGCATTGTATATCATTTTCCTAGGGTTTCAAAGCCTAAACCCAACATTCTTTCCTCCTTCACTATTTCCACTAATATAGAGTGCAGGTTTGTTGAAGTGTCGCAAAGGTTTTTGGAAGAGGCTAGTACTCTAGGGATTTTTAGGGTGTATACCTATCCTAAGTCCAGTGTAGTCCTTAATTTTTCCACTGATATATACTATATAGATATGTTGAAGTGTATTGAAAATTTCCTAGAAAAATAAGTCCTCTTATATATTTGAGCCTATATAGCTGACTTAACACCTATAGATTCAAAAAGGTTTTTTCCCTACATAAATGGGGCTCATTATGATATTTGGGCAAAACACAACATTAAGCTTCTTCGGATCAATGTTTGTGGACATACCTTGTGAAATTCCTTTCCCCTGATATTCCAAGTATGACTTCACCAATTTCGATTTTCAACATGTTTAGATCAAGTGCATGGGCCCATCTTCAAGGGATTTGTCTATGTGGCCCTTCAACCCATGTAGTGATTAACAACAAGTGTTATTTTTCATGAAATCCTTATTAACCTCGCCACATTTAGAGATGTTCTTTATGTTCCAAGGGTTAGTCTTTTTTATAATGGATGATATGGCTGGTGATGTGAGGCATTGTTCTAAGCTATTGGAGTTGGTTCATAGTGACATTT
>ML817228.1:18202-34265 GCA_009831015.1 Picea engelmannii | reverse complement strand
AAGGGAGAAAAACCCAGCCAAATCCTTTTCTATACTCTTCAAGAGAAAGACCTTTCCACCACCAAGAATACCCTAGCACACAAGAGGGTGCACAAAAAAACTAGAAACCCTAGCGCCCAAGAGAGGTGCACAACTTTTACCAAGAAGTGTACTTGCTAAAATTTCCAAAACTTACAAGTGAGTGTGTGTCTACAAATGAAAGATTTCATCTTACTTATATTAGACTTTGTCCTGTTAATTAAAGTGTCTATTGGCACAATAGGGACGACCTCACTTAGACATATTTATTTATTTAATATTATAATAATAATTATTAATATTAATTATCTTTTGCAGTTTATCTTTAGACACAATAAGATAGGGTCGACATGTACCCTTTACACAATAAATAGGGTTACAGGTAGGTTTGACTCTTGAACAATATATAGCAAAGGATCTGATACACCCTCTAGTTCTCATCCACTAGGGGCCACATCCATAGGGATGTCATAGACATGAGTCACTACATTACACAAATGAGCTAGGTCCTCACACGTGCACTTATGCTCAACCATAGTCACGTCTTCTCTACAGATCTGCTTTCCTGCTGCTACCGATAGTAGGATCATCTGGAGTCTTCACATCAACTATGTTGTTGTTCAGAGGAGGTCATCACATCATCTTTGTTCTTATTCTCATGATGATGTGCCCAACGCTTTTCAGGATTTCTCTAACTCAACAAATCACTCTTACATTGGATAATCATCTGGAGTTCTTCTCTCTCACGTCATGGAGGAGGCCATATACATTCCTAGCCTTTGTCTTAGGCTGGAACCATGAACCCTTTATTAGGGGCTTTCTCTCAGGTTTGTAAGCTAAGATTAAGACTTCACATTGTTGTTATATTCCATATCTCACAGGCTGTAGGCTGGAGGATGTCTCCTATAGATTCAAAACATTAACACTCCCTCTAAGCTAGGGAGGCATTCTCATCAAGCCAAGTCTCATACCGATGTACTCCGAGTTTTGTTTTTGGCTAAGGTCATACATACTCCCTCTTAATATAGGAAGGAGTTATTCACCAAGTAAATGTTTGTAGTCTGCTTAGGTGTAGGAAGGTACTGCAAGCATACCATCTTTCTTCTGTATCATATCTCCAATATGAAGGTATTTCATCTCATCGTGTTTTGAACCATTAGGAAACACTGGAATCACATGGCTCTTTGTCATCATAGGATCCATCTCATGATCAAGTAAACCTGTTGAAAGTTTGTGAAGCCACATTGCTTCTCATATACTCTGTCTCTGGTGCACTCAAGGCCACATAGTTTTGTTTCCTGCTGTGTCAGGAAACCCTGGAAGACCTCAAGGTAGAACATCAACCGGATGTGCTCTTCCAGTCCATTGTAATTTCTGCTCAATCTGAATTGGTATATTCCGCAAATTCAAGTTCACATTGGAGGCATAACTCAGATCATATCCAATTGTGTCTTAATACATGTTTTTTTGTTTTTCTAGTGAGTCTTGTCTCAGTTGACTCATCACATTCACTGCATGGCATGAATATGGTCTGGTGTTAATTAGATACATTGATGATCCAATCAACTGTGGATTAGTCTCGTCTGAATCATCATCAATCTTCTTCTTTAAATTCATCACGGTGGATTTGCATTCTGTTATACTTCTTTAATATTTTTACTGTATATTTTTCCAAAAAAAAATTCATCAATCCTCGGTCATACTTCTTGTCCCAAGAAGTAGTGTGTCATACTAAGATATTTTACAAAAGTCAGAAGTCATTGTTTTCTTGTTTTCAACAACAAGGCTTTCTGAATAAGTCATCAGGATCAAGTTCTAGTCATCAACACTATATAGGTTTTGATCAGTAACATTCTTTGCTGAAATCCAAACTCATCAAGAACCTATTTATCTGATATAGATACCAACTCATGGATGGTAGTATGGATGGAAGTGAATCGGTTCATTGGGTCAAGTGTCTTATCATGGACAACTCCCTTTGTTTATGAGAAACCTCTATCTATGGACCTTGTTTTGTATTTATTGATACTTCCATCAACTACATGCTAGATCTTATAGATCCACTTGGAAGTTACGACAAACTTTCCTTTTTGGTCCCTGAATAATATTTTATGCATCATTCTTTTAGGACATACTGGTATCCTTCTGTTATGGAATCTTTACATACTGCTTATCTTGTTTCTTTTCTAAGACATGAAGTCTTATCATCAATGAAGTGTCTCATGACTGGAGGATAGATTTGAGAAACTCTTTTTGCTATCTCGGAAGGTGCCTTGAGAGGCTTGTATGTTTTTCTGCATCTTGCATTGTGAGCCTAGATAGGCATTTTATGCCTTGTTGTAATATCAATGATCATATCAATTTGAGCAACTGGATCAACTGGAATAATGTCTTTCTACCTCTGAGCTACTGAAGTGGGAGAAAGGTATAGTCTTATTGTCAACCTTCATCTGAGATTTTGAAGGATCATCTTTTCTTTAGAGGCAACATTTCTGCTTGTCTTGGTTTGTTTCTAATCAAGGATGTTTATCTGAAATGTCTTTTGAAGATTCACTGTATCCTTCTTTCACTGGTAATTCTTTTGCTTTGTTCTTGCATAAGGAACAAAGCTTTGGACTCCTTATTTTTGGGTACTAGGCACCCAAATAACCTGAAGTGTTCAATCTCAGGCTTCACTCTAGTAAAGGCTTCTATTCTGGTGAAGACTCTTGTTCTAAACATATACTGCATCATGCATGCTTCTTCCCATGAAATCATAGAAGGATTCTGATCATGCATTATTGCATTGATTGTCTCAAGGATGGTTCTATTCTTCCTCTTTCTCAAATAGTTTTGACTCCCTCTGAGTCAATGTGACTCTCTCTGAGTCAATGTGACTCCCTCTAAGGGATAATCATCTTCCTTTGTTCTTGACCTGCCTGGAACAAGAAAAAAAGAGGAACCAAAACAAGAATATCTCCTAAAGGAGAATAATGAGTACATCTCTAGTATCAAAACAATTTAAGGAATGTTAACACAGCTACAACGCCTACTTGTAGTGTAGCAAACTTTAGAAATATAATTTTAGAGGAATGATAATTACAACAATCAAACCCAGGGTCTTCCAGTCCGTTGTTTTTCTTCCAAGTCTCATTCACTCAAGATAATAAGTGATTTCTTCAACTTGTCATTTTTACCAGGACAATATTCTATCTTGATAGAAGGTTGGGTTAGAGAACAAACTCTATGACGTCAACTTTAATCCATCTAATATCTTTGACTTTAATTTTGACCAAAGGTTAGTATGCAATCTAGATAAAAAATAATGTCATAACAAGTAGATGCATATCAGAATAATCGAACATGGATTGCATTATTCTTCTGAATGTGTTGGATCTTGAGATCCTTCTGGATCTATGGCAAGAGATCCCTTCTCTTGCAAATACCCTTTAAAGCTTAAAAAATTAAACATATGTGAGTACATACCTCTGATAACATTTGTAGGTAGTGACACCAACTTGTAGCAGCAGTAATATTTACCAACTCTTAAAAGACTTCAAGGGTGATTGCAACTGGTGCAACAACTGATACTACAACTGCAACTGCAACTTAGGGTTTTATGAGGAAACCCTAATTTTTCAAACTTCAAATTTTGAAATTCTGATCAAGGGGATAGATGCGTTGAGTTGAGGTGAGTAAGCTGGTGCAATCAAATTTCTGAAAATCCAAATTTTACCCCCTCAAACTTGACCAACGGATTTCTGGACTGGTGCTTCTGGTTTTCTGGTACTTTTGGTTTTCTGGTACTCTGGTACTTCTGGTTTTTTGGTACTTCTGGTACTTTGTAAAAACTAGGGTTTCACTTTTTAAGAGATCTACCCACCGAAAAGGTGCGCTGAAGGTTCCAAAAATTTCCTTGGGTTAGGGCACACTTTTCTAGAAGGTTTCGAGGCTGAAAATCTTCTTCAATGAAAAATCCTTAATTTTCATGTACGGTAACAGTGATGTTTTTCCTTTTTTTCTTGTGGAAAATGCTTGTGCAATGGGTTCTTTCAAGACCTATGCTTTGATACCATGTTAATTTTTCATAGCATTTAGGTTAAGTATGAATTTCATTCCATTTTATCAAATAGCCATAACCATAAATGTTGCATCAACCAAGATCACAAGAAGAATCACCATGCACAAGGACACAAGATATATCCTAGGAAATCCTTCTCAAACAAGGGAGAAAAACCCAACCAAATCCTTTTCTATACTCTTCAAGAGAAATTCCTTTCAACCACCAAGAATATCCTAGCACACAAGAGGGTGCACAAAAAAATTAGAAACCCTAGCGCCCAAGAGAGGTGCGCAACTTTTACCAAGAAGTGTACATGCTGAAATTTCCAAAACTTACAAGTGAGTGTGTGTCTACAAATGAAAATTTTCATCTTACTTATATTAGACTTTTTCCTGCTAACTAAAGTTTCTATTGGCACAATAGGGCTGACCTCACTTAGACATATTTATTTATTTATTATTATAATAATTAATATTAATATTAATTATCTTTTGCAATTTATCTTTAGACACAATAAGATAGGGCCGACCTGTACCCTTTACACAATAAATAGGGTTATAGGTAGGTCTGACTCTTGAACAATATATAGAAAAGGATCTGATACACCCTCTAGTGCTCATCCACTAGGGGCCGCATCCATAGGGATGTCATAGACCTGAGTCACTGCATTACACATATGAGCTAGGTCCTCACACGTGCACTTATGCTCAACCATAGTCACGTTTTCTCTACAGATCTGCTTTCCTGCTGCTACCGATAGGAGGATCATCCAGAGTCTTCACATCAACTCTGTTTCTATTCAGAGGAGGCCATCACATCATCTTTGTTCTTATTCTCATGATGATGTGCCCAACGCTTTTCAGGATTTCTCTAAATCAACAGATCGCTCTTACATCGGATAATCATCTGGAGTTCTTCTCTCTCACGTCATGGAGGAGGCCATATGCATTCCTAGCCTTTGTATCAGGATGGAACCATGAACCCTTTATTAGGGGATTTCTCTAAGGTTTGTAAGCTGAGAGTAAGACTTCACACTGTTTCTATATTCCACATCTCACAGGCTGTAGGCTGGAGGATGTCTCCTATAGCTGAAAAGCATTAACATCCATGATAGTTGTGTATGTTCAGAATAGGAGTCCTCATCAGATTCTGAAGAACATGACTCCCAAAGAAGATTTCATCGGAGTGAAGCCTGAGGTTGGAAACTTATGGATATTTGGGTGCCCAGTACACTTTCATGTACGCAAGGAGAAGAGGCCCAAGCTAGATCCTTCAGGAAGAAAGGGTACGTTTGTGGGGTATAGTGAATCTTCAAAGGCATACCGAATCTACATCCCTGGTCAAAGACAAATCGAAGTGAGTAGATATGTCACATTTTAGGAAGAGATAGCCTTCTGAAGATCCAGAGAATCTCAGATGAAGATTGATAGTGAGAAGAAGGAAGAGACAATACCTTCTCCCCCTTCATCAGTTCAGAGGGAGACAGTTACAGATCCAATTGATATTCCCAGAGACATTGCAGTAGGCCAGAAGAGGCCTACATGGGCTCAACAAACTCTGCAAGAGGCAGAGGGACATGCAACTCCTCATGGTACATTCTGAGATAGAAAGAGACCACATAGTTTTTCAAGCTATGTTTCAGCCATGAGCCACATCCTTGATACTGAGCCTTCTTGTCATGGAGAAGTAAAAGGTCAACAGGTTTGGCAAGATGCCATGACCGAAGAGTATCAGTCCATCATGAATAATGATGTGTGGGATATTGTTCCATTACCGAAAGGGAATTTTGTAGTGACTTCCAAGTGGATCTATAAGATCAAACATGTAGCTGATGGAAGTGTCGAGAAGTACAAAGTGAGATTTGTCACTAGAGGATTCTCTCTGGTGGAGGGAATAGATTGTGAGGAGACATTTTCTCATGTTTCCCGATACAAATCAATATGTATGATGATTTCCCGAGCTGCAACCATGGGTTGGAGACTACATTAGATGGATGTAAAGACAACCTTTCTCAATGGTGAGATTGAGGTATAAGTTTACATCGAGCAACCAGATGGATTCGTGACACATGAGAAGGAGTCTCATGTATGAAAGTTGAAGAAATCCCTGTATGGACTAAAGAAGGCACCTCATGCGTGGTATGAGAAGATTGATGGATACTTGATGAGTTTGGGCTTCAACAAGAGTGTTGTTGATCCTAACCTATATTACCACATCGTTGGTGACGAGTGCCTAATTTTGGTCCTATATGTTGATGATTTATTCCTCATCGGTTCATAAATCCTCATTGTTGAATGCAAGCATGCATTGGCTTCTGAATTTGAGATGAAGGACCTTGGTATGATGCACTACTTCTTGGGACTAGAAGTGTGGCAGAGGACTGATGAGATTTTTTCGAGTCAAGGAAAATATGCAGTTGAGATATTGAAGAAAATCAAGATGACAAACTACAAGTCCATGCCTACACCAATGGTGATGAATCTGAAGAAGATGAATGAGGATTCTTTTGATTCAGGTGAGATTGATCCACATATTTACAGACAACTGATTGGATCATTGATGTATTTGGTTAACACTATACATGATATATGCTATGTAGTGAGTGTACTCAGCCAGTTTATGAGTCAATCGAGACAAACACACTGGATAGCAGTGAAGCATGTGTTCAGATATCTATGAGGAACAATTGGTTATGGCCTAAGATATGACTCCGGTGTATACATGAAATTGCAGGGATATGCCAATGCATATTGGGTAGGGAGCGTAGTGGACCAGAATAGCACATATGGTTGTTGTTTTACTTTGGGATCTGCCATGGTTTCCTGGTGCAGCAAGAAACAAACTTCTATGGCTTTGAGTATCACAGAAGAAGAGTACATTGCATTATGTGTGGCAGTCTGTGAAGCAGTGTGGCTTCGCAAGCTCCTTGCAAACTTATTTGGTCATGAGATGGATTCCACCATTATCCATTGCGATAACAATAGTTGTGTGAATCTCTCTGAGAATCCCGTGTTTCACGATAAATCGAAACACATTGAGATCAAATACCATTACATCAGATATATGGTGCGCAAGAAAGAAGTACATGTGCAGTACCTTTCTACACACGAGAAGGTTGCAGATGTCTTCACCAAATATCTTGCTGGGACGAAGTTCGAGTACTTTCGTGCGAGACTTGGCATGGTGGAGAATGCCTCCCTAGATGAGAGGGAGTATTGTTGATTTTAGAATCATGATACATTCTCCAGGTCGTTCTCGTTTGGAATGATTTGAGACGATCTGTGAGAGAGCCCATGTGATGGGTGTGTCATACTCCTCTGGACTGAGTTGAGATGACTTGAGATGGCCTCATGTCAGACTCCTATGGACTTAGTTGAGTTGTCTTGAGATGGTACTCCTATGGACTTAGTTGAGTTGATCTGTTGAGAGTGACATCCTTGTGGCTAAGCATAGGTGGACGTGTCCCTATTCGCTGAGCACTAGAGGATGTGTGGATCCCTTTCTATATTGTCTAAGAATAAGATTTATTATGTAACCCTAATTGTGTAAAGGGTACAAGTTGACCCCACCATGTAAAGATAATTAATATTTGTGTAACGATTAATTATATCATTGAGTTATAGAACTCAGCCCTATTGTGACAATAGACACACCTATTGTTTTGTTATTTTTTGTATAAATAAGAGAGTAGATCCCCATTGTGGATTACTCTCACACACATCATTGTAACATTATCTCAAGCTACTTGTATGACTTAAGTGTGCACTTCTCTTGGGTGCAAGTTTCAAGGTCATAGAAGCACCCTCTTGTGTGCTCTAGGGTTTATGGTGTGGGGTATCTTCTCTTGACTCTATAGCAAAGGATTGTTTGGTTTTTCCCTTTGTTGAGAAGGGTTTTCCCATGATAAATTCTTGTGTTCTTGTGCATGGTTATTCTTCTTGTGATCTTGGTTACTGCAACTATTGTATATTGTATTGTTGCATTGTTTTATGGTTCAAGTTCATGCTAAATTGAAAGAAACTACATGTCCTTGAGCTAAGCATTAAAATTTCAACAAGTCATTCATAGTGCACCCTTAAAACTCCAAGAAAACCCCTCTTGCACAACTTTACACCCCAAGAATATTCCCCAGCTCCTCTTGTGCACCTCATATCTCTTTTACGCACTTGTACTTGCTCTTCTTGGTTGGATACACATCAAACATGCACATCTATCTTGTATTTATAGTGTTTCTACGTTAACTTATGGGGCTGATTTGTAAAACTGGTTGGATCGACATAATTTTTCACATCTACTCATTCCTATGGAGTTAGAGGGAGTGCCATATATTGTTAGAAAGGTCTCAGAATAAAATTTTCAACCATATATCCTATGCTCCCATTTGAGCTAGCTATTTAAAGTGAAAATGCCTTCAAAGATAGGGTATACAAACTGAACATCAAAAATCCAAAAACAATATTTCCAACAATCTCCATCTTGCAATATTTATCTTGGACATATGTAATTTCCCCCTGTCTTTGATATCAATGACAATAATATTTCCAACAATGAAAAAGTCTATATGACTCTACCATGCATTGACAATATCTCATACCCTCTTCCTTAGCCTTAGAATTTCCAATCATCCCCTCTCCCAACATGTTTCCCCTTTTCCTCCTCATTAATCCATGAACTGATTTAAACCTCTCGACCCTCCTCCTTGTTGAAATGATGATGTAATCTTCTCATACAACCATCACTGACCTCACTTCGTTATTGTGTATTAGTGTGTTTCTAGGGTTTGGCTTAAATACAACCTACTCAACACACATTTATTATATTCCTAGATGGTTGAGACCGACCAAATCACTATGTGGGCCCATTAACTCTCTTGGGACGATGCCCTACCTTCTAAGTGATGTATAAATACATAGTTGAGTCAAATTAATTATTCTAATATTCAATTGATTCATTCTTTATCCCACAAGCACCATATCAAGTGTTTTTATCTTGTTCTTGGGTTAAATTTTCTTCTCTTTAGCGCACTTATGGGTTCTCTTGGTGCACTTATCAATCGGTTCTAGGGTGCACTTGTTAAGGTATTGTGGTGCACTACCCTAGTCTTTCTCCTTGTTTATTGCAAGAATTAGGGTTTGTGGGTTGGTTATATTTAATGCCTTCATTATGTTATGAATCTCAAGATGGAATCAGAGCAAGTGTGAACCTTCTTCACTCATTTCATTGTTGGTTAGGGTTTTATCCTTTTCCATTTATACTAGTGATCAATGATTGCAGTGGAAGATTGCCTAATCTAGAGGAGTGTTTAGGTTTCTTTCATTTAATATTTTAATGGTTGAAGAAGGGTGCCTTATTTGTGGCTTTTGAGCCTATTTTATAAGCGTTTTGGAGATCATGTGCATAGGGTTGAAGTTCATAACTTGAGGGTTTGTCGATTGATTTATTTAAGTCAATTTCAATCATTGATTTGAGGGTTTTGGATGGTGGCATCACTATTGTTTTTTCACTACTAAACTAGGGTTTCAATTTTTTTGCATGATCCAAGGTTCTTAGGCTTGCCTTCTTTTTAGGGTATTCATAGGGTCTAAACACTCCTTCAAGGCCCACGCCTCCTTTTTAGGGTTGTCTAGTGTTTTTCTATGATTTAAACCCTTCTTCAATACTAACACCTCTTTTATAGGTTTTCATGTGGTTTAAACCCTCCTTGAAGATCATCGACCCTTTTCTACAGTTTTCTATGGTTGTCTAGGGTTTTCCTATGGTTTAAACCCCTCCTTTCAAGGCTAAAACCTCTTTTCTAGGGTTGTCTAGGGTTTTCCTAGAGATTTTAAGTCATCATCTTCTTTTCAAGGTTCCTAGGGTTTAAGCCCCCGAGGTGTAGATCAATCAGTGATGGAGTGCACTATTAAGGCACTCTGTTATGTGAGGTCACTAGATCAAAACCTTGACTTACCCATGTGTCATTCTTGGGGCATGTGAAATTACACCTGGAGGTTATAGTGGTAGTCTTTGGAATCAACCCCATGTCATGCGAGTACAAGCCCACCCTAGTTGTCGATTTTTCCGGAAAAAAAAAGGTTTCTAGGGTTTAAACCCTCCTTCGAGGAGAATGCCTCTTTTCTAGGGTTTTCCTAGGGTCTAAACCCTCCTTCAAATCCATCAACTCTTTTCTAGCATTGTATATCATTTTCCTAGGGTTTCAAAGCCTAAACCCAACATTCTTTCCTCCTTCACTATTTCCACTAATATAGAGTGCAGGTTTGTTGAAGTGTCGCAAAGGTTTTTGGAAGAGGCTAGTACTCTAGGGATTTTTAGGGTGTATACCTATCCTAAGTCCAGTGTAGTCCTTAATTTTTCCACTGATATATACTATATAGATATGTTGAAGTGTATTGAAAATTTCCTAGAAAAATAAGTCCTCTTATATATTTGAGCCTATATAGCTGACTTAACACCTATAGATTCAAAAAGGTTTTTTCCCTACATAAATGGGGCTCATTATGATATTTGGGCAAAACACAACATTAAGCTTCTTCGGATCAATGTTTGTGGACATACCTTGTGAAATTCCTTTCCCCTGATATTCCAAGTATGACTTCACCAATTTCGATTTTCAACATGTTTAGATCAAGTGCATGGGCCCATCTTCAAGGGATTTGTCTATGTGGCCCTTCAACCCATGTAGTGATTAACAACAAGTGTTATTTTTCATGAAATCCTTATTAACCTCGCCACATTTAGAGATGTTCTTTATGTTCCAAGGGTTAGTCTTTTTTATAATGGATGATATGGCTGGTGATGTGAGGCATTGTTCTAAGCTATTGGAGTTGGTTCATAGTGACATTTATAAGCCCGTGACCACTTGTTTGTGGAGGTAAGGTAAGTGATTTCTCAACTTCTTTGACATAATTTATACTCACTAGATTGCGAGATATGTTCCATTGTCTTTTATATATGATCCTACAAATGAATTTGCATATTTAATTGGATATATTATTTCCATACTATGATCTTGGTATTTTTTGCATGTACTATATTCAACAACTTCTTCTTTAGGAATAACTTGTGATGCTTTGTGCCTTTAGTTGACCAACATGCTTCAGTGGACCATTCTACAACTCTGTTGGAGGCCACCTTCACCAGGTTGTGGAACCATGTTGGTGTTGGAGATATATCATTTAGGGGTTTATATCTTCACCATATGGCCCATGTTCAACGTTAAGGGGGGGAATTTTGTTGTAATTCCTTCTCCTGAATGCCTCTTATTCAAATTAAGGGGGGATGTTGTGAATAGGACCAATCCTATTTTAAGTTGGGTATCCATAAACCCACTAACTTTTGTATCTTGACCAAGGCCAACCTATATTGGAGTTGGATATCCATAAACCTACTCACTATTGTATTCAATCTCTTTCAATTGCATTGAAGCTCTCTTAGTGTTATTTCTATTGGGTATCAATAAACCCACTCTCACACTACATTCAAGCTTTCTCAATTGCTTTCAATCTCTCTTAGATGTATTTGAGTTCGTTATACATAAACATACTATATTTTCTATTTTGACCATGGTCAACCTTGTATCAATTTGGTTGTTCATAAACTTACTCTCATTTGTGTTAAATTGGGTACTCACAAACCCACATTCACTTGTTTCAAGGTGGTTATTTATAAACCCATTGTCATTTATATTATAACTACAACCAACCTTCACCAAGTTGGGTACTCACATAAAACCACTCTTATTGTTTACTACAACTGAAACTATATTTTTTGAGTTAGGTCTCTATAAAACCACTCTCCCATTTTTATTTCATCATTCTCCATGGCCTCCTATTTAGCTTAAGGAAGGATGGATGTTGAAATTATGATGTAATCTTCTCAGTCGGTGGCTACAACAGTTATAATAGGAATATCACCCCGAAATAGGCATGAGTTTTGTGATGTATTATTTCAAAAGGGGTCCTGCATTGGGTGGCTACAACAACCATAACTTAAGATGATTTCTTAGGCCCTTTGTAGTTGGCATACATAACATACAACATTGTCTGGCCATTGATGAGGGGTAGCACCCCAAAACATACGTGATTTCTTCGATGTATTATTTAAAAAGTGGTCCTGCACTAGGTGGCTACAACAACCGTAACTTAAGATGATTTCTTAGGCCCTTTGCAGTTGGCATACAAAACGTACAACATTATCTGGAAAATGATGAGGGGTAGCACCCTGAAACAGGCGTGAGTTCTGTGATGTATTATTTAAAAAGGGGTTTTGCATTGGGTTGCTACAACAATCGTAACTTAAGATGATTTCTTAGGCCCTTTGCAGTTGGCATACAAAACATACAACATTGTTTGGCCACTGATGAAAGGCAGCACCCTGAAACAAGCACTCATGTCTATTTCGGGACAATACCACTAATTAGTGGCCAAACAATGTTATATGTTCTGTATGCTAACTGCAAAGGGATTAGAAAATCATCTTAAGTTACGACTGTTGTAGCCACCCAACGCAAAAACCCTTTTTAAATAATACATCACAAAACTCACGCCTGTTTCAGGATGCTACCCCTCGTTAGTGGCTAGATAATGTTGTACATTTTGCATGCCAACTGCAAAGGGCCTAAGAAATCATCTTAAGTTACGGTTGTTGTAGCCACCCAATGCAGGATTCCTTTTTAAATAATACATCACAGAACTCACACTTGTTTCAGGGTGCTACCACTCATCAATGGCCAGAAAATGTTGTACGTTCTCTATGCCAACTGCAAAGGGCCTAAGAAATCATCTTAAGTTACAGTTTTTGTAGCCACCCAATGCAGGACCCATTTTTAAATAATACATTGTAGAACTCATGCATGTTTCAAGGCGCTACCCCTCATCAGTGGCCAAACAATGGTGTACGTTATGTACACCAACTATAAAGATCCTAAGAAATTATCTTAAGTTACAATTGTTGTAGCCACCCAGTGCAGGACCCCTTTTTAAATAATGCATCACAAGACTCACGCCTATTTCGAGGCAATACCCCTCATCATTGGCGAGACAGTGTTGTACATTCTATATGCCAACTCCAAAGGGCCTAAGAAATCATCATAATGTATGGTTGTTGTCGCCACCCAATGTGTTGATTTTTGTAGCTTTAGGAGGTATTCCCACAAGAGGCCAAGGTGTCATGCATGTGGGAATATTCGTTGGTACCAGTTTAGCCTTTTGTTTTAGTAAAATCAACCCCATAATGAGGCTAGGGCCTCATGGGCAAGTTGATGGGCATTGTGGGCTTGTCACACGGTTCCACACCCACAAAAGGAGAACACAATATTCTAATTAATTGTTGAGTTTAGGAAGAGCTCCTAAACTCACTCATTGGACTTGTATATAAAGGAGAGATGTCATCGTGGCATTTGATCATTGTGCATAATGGAATTAGCATAAGTGAGAGTGCACTTGTGCTAGGAGCTTGGAAATTTCAGCAAGGGAAATTCTGCAATTGTGAGGAAAATCTGGCCTAGGGTTTGAGGTGATTTTTTGTTTCAGTTTTTCAACCAATGAATGTTTTTTTCTCAACCAAGGAGGCACATGTGTCAAGGAGGAGGAGGAGGTCGAAGAAGGGACAACGACTTGCACGTGTGAGAGGAGTTTTACATGTGAGGGAGACAAATCACACATGTGATCAGCAGTTTGTACAGACAATCTATACAACCACGTGTGAGCAGACGACATAAGTGGGAGGAACATAAAAGACAGTTGCACGTGTGGAAGTGACAGCAGGTTTGCATGTGCAAACTGACATACAACTACAGTAGTCTGTACTACTTGTTGATGATTGCAACTTCATGAGACATCCTCTAGATCGTACTCCTTTGGATTGAGTTGAGATGATCTATGAGACCACCTATGTGATAGGTGAGTCATATTCCTCTGGACTGATTTGATATGACGGGTGTTGGTATCTTGTCGTGCTCCTCTGGACTGAGTTGAGATGACTTGAGATGATCTCTTGTCGTACTCCTATGGACTTAGTTGAGTTTACTTGAGATGGCTCTCCAGTTCGTACTCCTATGGATTCAACTGAGTTTATCTGTTGAGGGTGACGTCCCTTTTGGATGAGAAAATGTGGACTTGTCCCTAGTGGTAGAGCACTAGAGGATGTTTGGGAGATCCCTTTCTATATTGTCTAAGAGTAAGATTATTGTGAAACCCTAATTTGTATTGTGAAGGGTACAAGTCGGCCCTATTGTGTAAAGATAATTAGTATTGTGTAAAATATTAATTATATTATTGAGTTGTACAAGTCGGCCTAATTGTGCCAATGGACACATCTATTTGATGAGTTAGGTCATGTATTTATAAGAGATATACATCCCCATTGTGGATCATATCTCATTCTCTCATAACACATTGTGGAGATCTGAAATTTAGTGTGCACTTCTTCTTATGCACCATCTTTCTTAGTCATAGAGCACCCTCTTGTGTGCACTAGGGTTTATGGTGTGATAGTGATCTTATCTTGACTCTATAGCAAAGGATTGCTAAGTTTATTCCTTGTTTGAAAAGGGTTTTCCCAAGATAACTTCTTGTGTCTTGTGCATGGTTATTCTTCTTGGGATATTGGTTACCGCAACTATTGTGTTGTTGCATTGTTTATGGTTCAAGTTAATGCTAAATTGAAAAGAAACCACATGTTCTTGAGCAATCATTAAAAATTCAACACTATTGATGTTAGAAATTGCATGGAAGACATCAACATAGGTACAAGTGGGAGCAACAAATTTTTCAGGTAGAGGTGATTTCCTGGTAATTTTGTTCAGTTTGATTTTGGTGATTTTTCTGTTGTGATGGATAAGGTTTTCCTCAAAATTTTTGGTACTTTTGGTGGACAAGGTTGTCTCAGCTTTTTTTCAAAACGTGTTGACCATGAGGGTTGATTTTTCCCTCAAATTTTCATAATTTGATAAAGTTTACATAACATAAATTTGTGTCTCAATTGTGTTGATGATTCATCTATGATATTTTGTGTTTCCGCTACATATAAATTCAGTCATAATTTTCAGTGTAAAGTTGTTCAGTGATAATAGCTAGGGTGTTATTGCTTTCTCACTAAGAAGCAATTTTCAGATCTAAAAATTAGTCACATAGAGTGCATGTGAAAATTGACATAGTGCAGGACCCATTTTTAAATAATACATCGTGGAACTCATGCCTGTTTCGGGGCACTACCCCTCATATGTGTCCAGACAATGTTGTACGTTATGTATGTCAACTACAAAGGGCCTGAGAAATTATCTTAAGTTATGGTTGTTGTAGCCAACCAGTGCATGACCCCTTTTTAAATAATGCATCACATACTCACTCATGTTTCGAGGCACTACCCCTCATTAATGGCCAGACAATGTTGTATGTTTTGTATGCCAACTGCAAAGGGCCTAAGAAATCATCTTAAGTTATGGATGTTGTATCCACCCAGTGCAGGACCCCTTTTTAAATAATACATCGCAGAACTCATGCCTATTTTGGGGCATCAATGGCCAAATAGAGTTGTATGTTTTGTATGACAACCGCAAAGGGCCTAAGAAATCTTCTTAAGTTATGACTGTTGTAGCCACCCAATGCAAGGTCCCTTTGTTGGACAACTGAGAGGGGGGGGGGGAGTGAATCAGTTGTTATTGTGCTTAAACAATTATGCTTATTTTAAACTCTTTGCAGAGCACTTAATGACAATCACAATAATGTAGGGAGGTAAGCAATAGAACATTCGACATCAGTCCCACATATGAAATATACAGAGACATATATTTCCTGAGGAAACCCATAAAGGGTAAAAACCTCTTTTTCTTGCTATGATAAGTAATCTTTACATTCTGTAAATTATCATACATATGAGCTCCAACTCATTGTGAGGCTACAACCTCTATTTTGCAAGTTGCAACTTGTTGAGAGCACCAACTCTCTGTTTTCTCCAGCACCTACTAGAAGGAAGCACCAACTCCCTGGTTTCTCTAGCACCCAC
>ML817228.1:0-18152 GCA_009831015.1 Picea engelmannii | reverse complement strand
AAGCACCAACTCCCTGGTTTCTCTAGCACCCACTAGAAGGAAGCACCAACTCCCTGGTTTCTCTAGCACCCACTAGAAGGAAGCAACAACTCCCTAAGTGTTCCAGCACCAACTGGATGGAAGCACCAACTTCCAGTCACATAAACACCAACCTGTAAAACAGAGAACAACAGTTCTCCCTTGCACCACCCTGCCAGCCTGGTTTCTCTGGCTGCAACCAGATGGAAGCTACAACTCCCTATGTTCAAGCACCCACTTGAACCTCTGAGGACAACAGTCCTCCCTAGCACCTCCCAACCACCTTGGTATACAAAGTTTTCTATATATAAATTTATCACAGTGATACAATTTTTATCAATGGCTTACCGGTCTCATCACTCTTATACTACACTGCTCTGCTCTACTTGCATCAGTGTCTTCCTGCACCCCTTCATTACACTTTATATTCTTCTACCTTTCATGCTTTGTGCACCATGTCCCTTCTATGCACCATTCCTCTTCTGTGCATTTCAGCTACTGCACTCAGCCTCCTTCTACACACTTGAATCACTCTCAACAGCACCCAATCTCTTCTCTGTTCTGCGTTTTTATCCTGTCTGTGCATCTTTTGCATCCTCTATTCACAATGCTTCTGCATGCTCTCCCCATGTCGAGTTTTCTGCCTGATCATCATTGCAACTCTTCAGCTTCTCTGGTGGTTAAACCCATGCATCCATCATCACTGGGTGTTATGCCGAGATTCCTTAACCTCTCCAGCAGTCGAGACTCTTCGTCTTCTCTGTCACAGTCGAGCTCATTCCCTCTATTGTAGTTCCAGGCTCCAATGGTCTTACATCTGTCAATATCCTCTATGAAAATTCTTCATGCCACTGGAAGATGCCTCGAGACTCTTCATCTTCTCCGACGATCACCCTGAAGTCTCTTCGAGTCCTCTAGCAGAAACCATCAGTATTTTTTAGTAGTTACACTGTGAACCTCCAAGAAAACCCATAAGCAACTGAATCACCAACTGTCCAAGAGTTATGATTCAGTTCTACTAACTGAATCGTAACTGATCGATTAACTGTGAAGAGAAAAAGTAGCCCTTCAATTAGATTTCCAAGTATCCAACATCGTTGGATTACAAGCACAGGGTCTCGCGTTGATTTCGCTATTTCACATTTTGGCATTTCGGCATTCCTGTGGTGAAGATTTTCGACTCTTCATGTTACGATCACCGAAAATGAGCTTAACTTGGTGTTGGCTCCTCCCTCTCACATGACCACTGATGGTGACCACAACCTACACCAAAAGGTGTTTTTGCATTTCGGCATTTCGCATGTCGCGAATTCCTGTTGCGAGGCATCTCGACTCTCCAAGTCACGATCTACGAAATGGAGTTTAGTTGTTAGCGCCTTCCTCCAACTCTCGACAATGTGACCACAGCCTATGACCACTTCACTAATCATTTGACCGCTTCGCTCTTCAGATCAACAGTCCACGATATGTGGTGATCGAATGACTATCCTCCGCCCCAGAACTTCAACTTTTGGGACTTTGGGGGAGAGTTGATGCTAAAACTCCCAAAACTAAATTCCTGGAATGATGTCACTCGATGACATGTCGTGATCCGTGTGTCTGCCACGTGTCACTCAAAATTGTGATTTCCAGGTTCCTGAAATGCCAAAACAACTTAACACTTGTCCTTATATGATTGTGCCACGTGTCCTTTCTGATGTAGGCTGCCACCTGTCCTTGCTGACATGGTCTACCACATTCACCTCCTGGGTCTGACGGCCCAGATTTGTCCTTGATCCAACGACTAGGATTATTTCGCGATTTCGCATATTACAAGTTCGAGAGGTTAGGGAACCCCGTTCCTTTGACTTTCCAGTCAGGGAAATGACGATCTTTCTCCACGTGTCCTATGGACCCAACGGTCCAGATCTTATCATGATTTTGAAACTTCACGGGCCTTCGTTGTGTTTGTTTCAGGATTTCGGGGTTCACTACTTCAAAGGTTAAAGTTCCTTTGATCTTTGATTTCTCGTTATGCAAAACTCTGAAATGGAGTCTTTGTTGATGTGCCTGTTTCGGGATTTCGGTGTTTCGCATTTCGCAACTTTGGGACTCCTGTGATGAAAAGTCTTGACTCTTGACTCCTCCAACTCCCGATATCCGAAACTCCGATATGGAGTCAGATCAACGGTCCACAATCTTGATGATTTGACGGTCCAAATCTTTTCGTGATTCGAGTTCCTGCCGTGAGTTTCTTCCTTGACTCCTCCAACTCCCGGTAACCGAAACTCCGAAATGGAGTCAGATCAACGGTCCACAATCTCCCTTTGATCAACGACTTAGATTAAGTCGCGGTTTCACATTTCACAATTTCATCATTCTTTTCGTGAGTGTTCTTGACACCTCCAACTCCCGATATCCGAAACTCTGAAATGGAGTCAGATCAACGGTCCACGATCTCCCTTTGATCAACGACTTAGATTAAGTCATGGTTTCGCATTTCGCAATTTTGGCATTCTTGTTGTGAGTGTCCTAGACACCTCCAACTTCCGGTATCCGAAACTCTGAAATGGAGATTAAGTCATGGTTTCACATTTCGCAATTTTCTACCGTGAGTTGCTTCCTTGACTCCTGGAGTTTACGCTTCTAAATGGGATCCAACAATCACTTGTTGAACTTTCCATTCCCATGCCATTATCCCCACGTTGTTGGTCGTGATCTTTGCCATCAATGACAAACACGCATACTCTATACTATCTCTTCTGATCTTGTCGAGCTTGCTCTGCTGCATCTTCCCAAAATACTTCTGGTGCCCGCCTGACACATTCTTCCTGTACTTAAGCCATTTTCATTGTTGTACTTTCCATCAATGACAAGAATGCGCTGCCTGTAAAACATGCCAACAATCTCCCCCTTTGCCATTGATGGAAACAAAGGCACTCAAACTCTTTTCTCCCCCTTTGACATCAATGTCAAAGAAAACATGCTCCCCCTGAGCTGTTGCAGAATTTTTAGGAGGTATCAGATATTAAATCGACACAAACTCCCCCTGACAGGATGGACTCTCTTATTTGAGGCCTGCAGAATATTTGTATATAAACCAGAGTCTTCTCCTTCTGATTCTTGGACCTATTCATCTTCAGCTTATGTTGTATCCTCTGTAGAATACTCAAAATTGCTCACTTCTCTTACTAGGACTCCTTCATCAACATTTTCTTGTCATAATTGGATGACTCCCCCTGTCAATGTTCTCTCTCTGCTTCTGACTGCTTTCCCCCTTTGTTCCTAAAAGGTTAGCTTTCCTTGACAAGGTCTTTCCTCTTGTTATGTCTACAGGATGTTATGTATATCATTTTGTAAAACAAAATGTTGTTGCTGAGGATGTTGTTGTCCTACTGAAACACTACGTAATTGTAGCATGTACTTTTCAAACAACCCTTGGATCTGCCCATTGATTCTCATCAATTTCTATTACTGCAAATTCATTTTTCTTCCATGATTCTTACAACCCAAGGCTTTTATGACCATATACATCACAAGAGAAAAACACTACAAACATTCTCACATCTGCTTTTCCTTTTTACAAATGGAGGACCTGTATCAGGTTTCTTAGGAGCACTGATTTCTACCTTGTTGAGTCCAATACCGGATTTGTCATTTGGCGATCTCTGACTATCCAAGATTTTATCTAGGGTCATGGGACTATTCAAGAGCTTGATTTGGGTGTTTGACTTCTCAACCTTCAAAACTTCTGCTTCCAGCTTATGACACGATTCTTCTCCTACTTCTTCCATGGGATAAATGCTAACTGAACATTCTTTTATTGTATCTGAATCTTGTTCTTTACTTGCAGAGGAGGATTCAACATCAGCATTGTTGTTTGTCCTTATGCTTTTAGCCACCACTTGTCCTGATTTTATAGACTTTATCTTACAGTCTTTGGAAAGGACCACCTCTTTACATCCTCTGTCACATATTTGACTTACATTGAAAAAATTATGTTTCATCCGATCTATAGGAAGATCATCCTGAGAATCTCCTTTTCCATTACTTAAACTCACCATCCCTTTATCCTTGTTTTTACCCGGTTCATCATTTTCAAGGATCACATTTCTTGTTTTGATTTTGCTTATAAGCAAAAGCCTATCCTTTTCTCCAGTCATGTGCTTGGAACATCTATTATCTATATTCCAAGGGTTCTTTTGTCTTTGAGCCGACAACACTAATCCACACTTATCACTTTCTTTCTTCTTCCAAACCTAGACATTTTCAGTAGAGGAATTCAAATCTGATTTATAGATCTTTAAGCGACAATCAACAACTTTATGTCCATAGTTATGACAGATGTAGCATTTTGGTTCATTGATTAAAGAGTCAAAACGATTGTTATGCTTAACATGTGTCATTTTCCCAGCCATCAAGTGATTTGCAATATGTGGAGGTTTTTTACTTGGGTGTCTCATTCGTTGTTGTGGAAGATATCTATGCCTTGAATGTCTTGCTTTCTCATATCTAAATTTTAAAGAACAGTTTACAACTTTGTGACCAAAGTTAGAACAGAAAAAACAATATCCATAGAAAAATCCTTGGTACCCGGAAAATGGTTGTCTTCTTTGAGCAAGTCGATTTATTCCATGCTGATGATTTCCTTGAGTAGGGAGTGCATTATTTCTTTGTTCTACAGATTCAGTTCTGGCACCTTTTTCTTTACTCCTCTTGGGCGGCTGATTGTCTTCCTTTGTTTCTACAGGTTTGTTGTTGTCATTGGTTGTAGATTTGACAAACTTGATGGGTTCTTTGTTTCTTAGCTGACCACTACTTGATCCCTCTTCATAACCCAAACCAGTTTTCAGCTTTGGATTCCTTTGTTGATTCAGAATGGTGGCTAATCCTTCAGAGGCTTTGATACTTGACAGATTCTGATGATACAAGGCTTGAAACTTCTCCAACTCTTTCCTTGTTTTCATTACTTCTTCTTCCAGGGCTTCAAATCTTGCCTTCTTTTCTGATAACTGTCGTTTCAGAATGCCCTCTATTTTCTTTGCCTCTTCTAATTCCACTTTTAGCAGGGCAAAGTTTTCATCAGGTTTTTTAGTGCCTTTCTTGAACTGTATCAACAATTGTTCTTGCCTTCTCTTCTTAAGTCTGAGTCTGTCAATCTCTTCCAAAGCGTTGATCATCTCTCTTTCCAAGTCAACCACAACTTCTTCATCATTATCATCACTGTCTGTGATTTTATTATCATAATCCTCTTTGGTCATAAGCATGAAGTCATTTACCTTATCTTTACAGAAATAGTCACTATCGATGTCTTCTGAGGAGTCATCATTGTTTACACATAAACTTTTCTTTCTATCAAATCTTTTGGATTTGTACTTCTCTTCACCTTCAGAGTTCTGGTCCTTCTTCTTGTGTGGGCACTTATTTGCAAAGTGACCTATCTTGCCACAGTTAAAACATTTGAGGGGAAGCTTGCCTTGATATTTTTTTGATCCTTTCTTTAACCTTCTCACAAATTTTTCCTCAATATCATCTAAATCTGAATCAATATCCTTGTCTGCTTTAAAAGATGTTTCTCTAGTAATGGATTTATCTTTGTTGATTCTCATTTCATATGCAGTTAAAGTTCCTAGGAGTTGATCAATGGACAGAGTTTTATGATCATTTAGTTCTTCTATGGCAGAGACTTTTTGATTAAATTTATCAAGCAAAGATCTTAAGATCTTCTGAACTAAAATTGATTCTTTAATCTTCTCACCAAGACCCTTCATGGCATTCACAAGTTCTTCAACTCTTAAAAAATACTTGCTAACTGTTTCATCTTCATTCATTTTTAGTTGTTCAAACTTCAACCTAAATGTTTGAAGTTTGGCATCTTTTACTTTCTCATTTCCTTCATAGCTGCTAATAAGCTTCTCCCACATTTCTTTGGCAGTTTGAAGATGCATCACCTTTACAAACTCGGCTTTTGCAAGTCCATTCAAGATATCATTCAATCCCTTAGCATTAAAGATAAATTCTAACTTATCATCCTTGGAAGCTAGCACGACAGGCTTTATGTATCCAGTCTCTACAACATCCCAAACATCAGCACCTAAGGCCATTAGGTATGTTCTCATTCTAACCTTCCAGAAGGAAAAATTCATTCCATCAAATAGAGGAAGCTTAGTGGTTGAAGTCCCTTCATGACTTGTCATGTTTAAGCTTACAGATCTACCTTTAGATAAAAGGAACCAGCTCTGATACCAATTGTTGGACAACTGAGAGGGGGGTGGGAGGGTGAATCAATTGTTACCGTGCTTAAACAATTATGCTTATTTTAAACTCTTTGCAGAGCACTTAATGACAATCACAATAATGCAAGGCGGTAAGCAATAGAACATTTGACATCAGTCACACATATGAAATATACAGAAACATATATTTCCTAAGGAAACCCATAAAGGGTAAAAACCTCTTCTTCTTGGTATGATAAGTAATCTTTACATTCTGTACATTATCATACATATGAGCTCCAACTCATTGTGAGGCTACAACCTCTGTTTTGCAAACTGCAACTTGCTGAGAGCACCAACTCTTTGTTTTCTCCAACACCTACTAGAAGGAAGCACCAACTCCCTGGTTTCTCTAGCACCCACTAGAAGGAAGCACCAACTCCCTGGTTTCTCTAGCACCCACTAGAAGGAAGCAACAACTCCCTAAGTGTTTCAGCACCAACTGGATGGAAGCACCAACTTCCAGTCACACAGGCACCAACCTGTAAAACAGAAAACAACAGTTCTCCCTTGCACCACAATGCCACCCTGGTTTCTCTGGCTGCAACCAGATGGAAGCTACAACTCCCTATGTTCAAGCACCCACTTGAACCTATGAGGACAACAATCCTCCCTAGCACCTCCCGACCACCCTGGTATATAAAGTTTTCTATATATAAATTTATCACAGTGATACAATATTTATCAATGGCTTACCGGTCTCATCATTGTTCTGTTACACTGCTATGCTCCACCTGCATTAGTGTCTTCCTGCACCCCTTCATTACACTTTATATTCTTTTGTCTTTCATGCTCTGTGCACCATGTCCCTTCTATGCACCATTCCTCTTCTGTGCATTTCAGTTCCTGCACTCAACCTCCTTCTACACACCTGAATCACTCTCAACAACACCCAATCTCTTCTATGTTCTGCGTTTTTATCCTGTCTGTGCATCTTCTGCATCCTCTATTCACAATTCTTCTGCATGCTCTCCCCATGTCGAGTGCTCTGCCTGATCATCATTGCAACTCTTTAGCTTCTCTGGCGGTTAAAACCATGCATCCATCATCACTGGGTGTTATGTCGAGATTCCTTAGCCTCTCCAGCAGTCGAGACTCTTTGTCTTCTCTGTCACAGTCGAGCTCATTCCCTCTGTTACAGTTCCAAGCTCCAACGGTCTTACATCTGTCAATAGCCTCTATGAACAGTCTTCATGCCACTAGAAGATGCCTCGAGACTCTTCATCTTATCTAGCGATCACCCTGAAGTCTCTTCGAGTCCTCTGGAAGAAACCATTAGTCGTTTTTCGCAGTTACACTGTGAACCTCCAAGAAAACCCATCAGCAACTGAATCACCAACCGTCCAAGAGTTATGATTCAGTTCTACTAACTGAATCATAACTGATCGATTAACTGTGAAGAGCAACAGTAACCCTTCGATCAGATTTCCAAGTATCCAACACCGTTGGATTACAAGCACAGGGTCTCGCGTTGATTTCGCCATTTCGCATTTCGACATTTCAACATTCTTGTGGTGAAGAGTCTCGACTCTTCATGTTACGATCACCGAAAATGAGCTTAACTTGGTGCTAGCTCCTCCCTCTCACATGAACACTGACGATGACCACAGCCTACACCAAAAGGTGTTTTCGCATTTCGGCATTTCACATGTCGCGAATTCCTGTTGCGAGGCATCTCGAATCTCCAAGTCGTGATCTCCGAAATGGAGTTTAGTTGTTAGCGCCTTCCTCCAACTCTCGACGATGTGACCATAGCCTATGACCACTTCGCTAATCATTTGAGCGCTTCGCTCTTCAGATCAACGGTCCACGATCCGTGGTGATCAAACGACTATCCTTCGCCTTAGAACTTCAGCTTTTGAGACTTTGGGGGAGAGTTGATGCTAAAACTCCCTAAAATAAATTCTTGGAATGAAGTCACTCGATGATGTGTCGTGATCCGTGTGTCTGCCACATGTCACTCAGAATTGTGATTTCCAGGTTCCTGAAATGCCAAATCAACTTGACACTTGTCCTTATATGATTGAGCCACGTGTCCTTTCTGACGTAGGCTGCCACCTGTCCTTGCTAACATGGTCTGCCACATTCACCTCCTGGGTCTGACGGTCCAAATTTGTCCTTGATCCAACGACTAGGATTATTTCGCGATTTCGCATATCGCGAGTTCGAGAGGTTAAGGAACCTCGTTCCTTTGACTTTCCAGTCAGCAAAATGACGATCTTTCGCCACGTGTCCTATGGACCCAATGGTCCAGATCTTATCGTGATTTCGAAACTTCACTGGCCTTCGTCGTGTCTATTTCAGGATTTCAGGGTTCACTACTTCAAAGGTTAAAGTTCCTTTGATCTTTGATTTCCCGGTCTACGAAACTCTGAAATGGAGTCTTTATTGATGTGCTTGTTTCGGGATTTCGGCGTTTTGCATTTTGCAACTTCGAGACTCTTGTGATGAAGAGTCTCGACTCTTGACTCCTCCAACTCCCAGTATCCGAAACTTCGAAATGGATTCAGATCAACGATCCACAATCTTGATGATTTGACGGTCCAAATCTTTTCGTGATTTCGCATATCGCGAGTTGCTATCGTGAGTTGTTTCCTTGACTCCTCCAACTCCCGGTATCCAAAACTCCGAAATGGAGTCATATCAACGGTCCACAATCTCCCTTTGATCAATGACTCAGATTAAGTTGTGGTTTCACATTTCGCGATTTCGTCATTCTTGTCGTGAGTGTTCTTGACACCTCCAACTCCCAGTATCCGAAACTCCGAAATGGAGTTAGATCAACGGTCCACGATCTCCCTTTGATCAACGACTCAGATTAAGTCGTGGTTTCGCATTTCGCGATTTTGGCATTCTTGTCATGAGTGTCCTAAACAACTCCAACTCCCGGTATCCGAAACTCCGAAATGGAGATTAAGTCGTGGTTTCACATTTTGCAATTTTTTGTCATGAGTTGCTTCCTTGACTCCTGGAGTTTACGCTTCTGAATGGGATGCAACGATCACTTGTTGAACTTGCCATTGACATGCCATTATCCCTGCGCTACTGGTCGTGATCTTTGCCATCAATGAAAAACACGCATACTCTGCACTTCTTCCGATCTTATCGAGCTTGCTCCACTGCGTCTTCCCAAAATACTTCTGGTGCCCGCCTGACACATTATTTCTGTACTTAAGCCATCGTCGTTGTTGTACTTGTCATCAATGACAAGAATACACTGGCTGTAAAACATGCCAACACCCTTTTCAAATAATACATCGCAGGACTCACGCTTGTTCGGGGCGCTACCCCTCATCAGTGGCCAAATAGTGTTGTACATTTTGTATGCCAACTACAAAGGGCCAAAGAAATCATCTTAAGTTACAGTTGTTGTAGCCACCGAGTGTGTTGATTTTTGTAGCTTCAAGAGTTATTCCCATAAGAGGCCAAGGTGTCGGGCATGTGGGAATATTCATTGGCACCAGTTTAGCCTTTTGTTTTAGTGAAGTTAGCCCCAGAATGAGGCTAGGGCCTCATAGGCAAGTTGATGGGGTTTGTGGGCTTGTGATGGGGTTCCACACCCACAAAAGGAGAATAAAATATTATAATTAATTGTTGAATTTAGGAAGGGCTCCTAAACTCACTCATTGGACTTGTATATAAAGGAGATATGTCATTGTGGCATTTGATCATTATGTATAATGGAATTAGCATAAGTGAGAGTGCACTTGTGCTAGGAGCTTGGAAATTCCAGCATCAAAAATTCTGCAATTGTGAGGCAAATATGGCCTAGGGTTTGAGGTGATTCTTTGTTTCAGTTTTTCAACCAAGGAAGGCTTCTTTCTCAGCCAAGGAGGCACACGTATGAAGGAGGAGGAGCAAGTCGAAGAAGGGGCAAAAACTCACACATGTGAGAGGAGTCGCAAGTGTGAGGGAGATAACTCACACGTGTCAGTAGTAGTCCATACAAACAATCCGTACAACCATGTGTGAGCAGGCCGCACGAGTGGAAGGAACAAAAAAGACAACCCACACATGTGGAAGTGATAGAAGGTTCACACATGCGAACTGAAAAGCAGGTACAACAATGTGTACTACCGACATCAAGAGCTTACGAATGACGTAATTTTGTTAGGCAGATGTGATTTCTAGGTAATTTTGTTGAGTTTGATTTTGGTGATTTTTTTGTTGTGAAGGACAAGGTTGTCCTCAGAGTTTTTGGCATTTTTGGTGGACAAGGTTGTTCCAGTTTTTTGTCAAAATGTGTTGACCAGGAGGGCTAGTTTTGCCCTCATATTTTCAGAATTTGATAAAGTTTACATAATAGAAATTTGTGTCTTGGTTGTGTTGATGATTCATCTTTGATCTTTTGTGTTTCTGCTACATATAAATTCAATCATAATTTTCAGTGCAAAATTGTTCAATGATAATAGCTAGGGTGTTATTGTTTGCTCACTAGGAAGAAATTTTCAGATCTGAAAATTAGTCACATAGAGTGCATGTGAAAATTGACATAGTGCAAGACCCCTTTTTAAATAATACATCACAGAACTCACGCAGGTTTCGGGGCGCTACCCTTTATCAGTGGTCAGACATGTTGTACGTTCTGTATGCCAACTGCAAATGGCTTAAGAAATCATCTTAAGTTACGATTGTTGTAGCCACCTAGTGCAAGACCCCTTTTTAAATAATACATCACAAAACTCGCACCTGTTTCAGGGCATTACCACTCATCAGTGGCCAAAAAAATTTGTACGTTATTTATGCCAACTGCAAAGGGCCTAAGAAATCATCTTAAGTCACTGTTGTTGTAGCCACCCAGTGTAGGACCCCTTTTTAAATAATATATCGCATAACTCATGCATGTTTCAAGGCGCTACCCCTCATCAGTGGCCAAACAATGTTGTACATTTTGTATGCCAATTGTAAAGGGCCTAAGAAATCATCTCAAGTTACAATTGTTGTAGCCACCCATTGCATGATCCCTTTTTAAATAATACATCGTAGAACTCATGCATGTTTCAAGGTGCTACTCCATGGTTGACCTCACTTCATTATCGTGTATTAGTGTGCTTCTAGGGTTTGGCTTAAAGCCAACCCAATCAACACATTTATTATATCACTAGGTGATTCAGAAAAAACTTATCATTATGTGGGCCCATTACCCCTCACGAGACCCTTCCTCTTGATTGATGTATAAAAACACACTCAAGGGTCATTTGCTAATTAATTATTCTAATATTCAAGTGATTCATCCTTTAGCCTATGAGCACCATATCAAGTGCATATATCTTGTTCTTGGGTTGCATTTTCTTCTCCCCAGCGCACTTATAGATCAACTCTAGGGTGCATTTGTGAGGGTTTAATGTTGTGTTGCCCTAATGTTGTCTTTCTCTTTGTTTATTGTAGATATTAAGTTTTGCATGTTGGTTCCATTTGATCCTTTTAATCTCTTCTGAATCTCAACAGAGATGACTCTTGATCGTCATTGTCCCTTTTTGCCTTCCCTAGTCCAACACTTCTTGCTTGAGTCATCAACCCTCATGCTCATTCACATCGGGGACATATATCACATATTTCATTTACCTCCCCCTCCATGTCCTTTCCCATTTACTCCCTCATCTAAGCCCTTCTTCATTTTCTACACTAGTGGAGGAAGAATACAACAAAAGGCTATATATTTGGCTCCCCTAGTGTATTATTTATTGTCTTTGATTTTACAAAAGTAATCAATGAAGAAATTAAGTTGTTGTAAACATACCATAAATGAAACAATGTTAAGTTTAGTTTCACAATGAAGAAATTAATTTTAGACACAATGTGCACAATATTAGGGAAGGCTTGGGGAAATGCATTGACATTGTGGAACACCATTCAATAAGAACAACATTGGAATCAAGAACAGGGAGGAACTAAGCAATGAAGTCGTTACAGTGAAGCAAATTCACACTAGTAATGTAGCCTCAATTCAAGGAACACTAAGTTTGGACTATTTCAAGTTGCACTTGGACCAAATATAAGACATGGTCACCCAAATTTACACGAAGCTTTGATGAGAGAATCCTCACATCCAAAGCAAGATGGACACAGACATAATCAAGTAGACATCGGCTCAAATGATTCTACTCACTTGGGATATGATGGGCTATAATCTAAATTTGATTTACCATTCAATATATTTCTACTTAATGTTATGCTATTGTGAAGTACTACTAAGCACAACTCAACCATAATTTTGGCAAATGCAATATGGCGATGCATTGTGATCTTTGTAATCGCCTCACAAGTATAGGTGGGCCATCTTTTGTAAATAATACAAAATTGTGATCTTTTTAATCGCCTCACAGGTATAGGCGGGTCATCTTTTGTAAATAATACAAAATTGCGATCTTTGTAATTGCCTCACAGGTATAGGCAGGTCATTTTTTTGTAAATAACACAAAACTAGTTTCTATTATAAAATAAATTCTTTAGTTCCGTGATTAATGACAATAATCTCTAAGAATGTGTCATACATAACAAATAGTTATCCCATATCAATTAACTAGTTTGACATACATGGAGCATAATGGGTATTATGATAAGCAAAATTTTAAATATGCCAAAGATTATGAATCAACTTTAAAAGGTTTATTTTGTAGAATGAGGATATCATGTTTTTGCATGTTCATATAAATTATGCCCTCTAATAGAGAATATAAACTAATCATCTACATTGCCATTATCTCCTCTACCCACATCGAAAATATGTGTAATGCTCCAAAGTTCTAGTTTTCTTTCTCTTGAGCCTTTTTAAAGGGTCACATGAGGTAAAGACCATGACTTTTACGCCTCATTTTTTAAAAGCCTCTCTACAATCATATCAATAAGATATTACTATCACTTATTTTGTTTTGGGAATAACCACTTGTCCATGGAGACTTTCATAGCAAATTTTAAATCCTTTTATTTAGCATGTACTTTATACTCTTTGATATTATACACCATGAAGCTCACCTTTTTATATTTGTCGACCTACATATGGAGTTGTACCAATGGGTCAAAGCATCCCTTGGTTTGTGGATGTTATTTTTGTATTGACGTGGAGCCTAGCTATGACCTCTATAGATGTCCTTATGCATTTTCACTTCACATAACTTTTTTGTTTTTTTAAGATCTACGGGGATCGATAACTAGTTCGGATTAAATGGATGAAGCCCAGGTTCACATCCCACTGGTTGTCACTATAAATCCCAGGCTAGTGCCAACAACCCACAAGCCAACACCTCGCAGGAAACTTATTACTTGGAAAGGGCCGAGACGTTTGAAGACACACCTGAAGACACACCCACATGGAGGATCCCACTCATGGAGAGTGCCTACCCTTCTGGCCTTGTGACAATGGGCCAAAGTTCCCATGACTTCCTTTTTAGCATAGATGAATATAAAACAAATATAATTGTGCTATTTCACCATTTGTTATAGTTTTCTTTTCTCCTGAGCCTTTTTAAAGAATCATATGATGCAAAAGTCCATCACTCTTAAAACTCATTTTTTAGAAGCCTGTCTACATTCATAACAATAAAATATCACTGTAGCTTATTTTCTGTTTGGAGTAACCACTTGTCCTTTAGTAGCAAAATTTTAAATCTTTTTATTTAGCATGTACTTTATACCTTTCAATATTATAAACCATGAAGCTCGCCATTTTACATTTGCCAACCTACATGTGGAGTTGTACTGATGGTTCAAAGCATTCCTTGGTTTGTGGATGCTATTTTTCTGTTCACATGGAGCCTAGCTATGACCTCTATAGTTGCCCTGATGTGCCTTCACTTCCCATGACTTTCAAAGCATTCCTTGGTTTGTGGATGCTATTTTTCTGTTCACATGGAGCCTAGCTATGACCTCTATAGTTTCCCTGATGTGCCTTCACTTCCCATGACTTTCTTTTTAGCATAGATGAATCTAAAACAAACATGGTTGCTATTTCAACCTTTGTTTTACTAAGAACTTCATCCCAATAAAAACCACTCCTCAACAATAGAAAGTGTTTTTTATATGCAATGAATGTCTTGCTATCCCATGGGCATTTGATAAATTTCATTTTTTCCTAGGCAGTTCCCACAAATCAACTCACGTTCCTCTCACATAGCTTACAATGAACATGATCTTAATTTATGACCTTTCTGTCTGTCTTTGATGTTATTGTTAATCCCTTATTTTGTGTGTCCTGCCATTCGACCTACTATGACTTCCAAGTTCCAGCTATGTTCCACTGCCATCGCGTGTATGCTGCGTATTAATTTCACCACCATAGTAATACCTACAAAATCCCCAACTTGCAGATGAGCGACCTGAAACTCCAATAACTATTAATTTAAAAATGCACCCTGTGAGACTCATTTCATGTATTTAAAGCCCCTGTTTATTCCTTTTGGGGTAGAATAATTTCCTTCTTGCTCTGCTGCCTTTTAAAAACAAAGGAAGATTACAAATATACCCGAGAAACTTAATGTTGCCGTGCTGATAACAATGCTAAGACTGAAAAATTACATATCTCACAATATACAAAAACAATTCTGCTGCACATTTAAGTCTCAACTGATTGCCTTGATCCAGATCCAAACCCAAACCACTTGGAAACCATCCAGTTTAGTTTGGCACTTCGACCTGACAGAGATAACGAAGATAGCTGTGATACATCTGCACACGGAAGCTTCATCTATGTTAGAAGCCATATACAATTTTCATAGCTTCCAACAAAAGTATTATTAGAGAAACATAAAAATCTATACAGAAAAAACTCATAAATAATAAAAGCTTAACAAGTAGTTGAACAGCATAATGTAAATTAGATTCTTATTCAGTGATGGCAAACCTGCCTACAGAAAAAGCCACTGTGCCAAACGGCAGCTGATATTGAAAAAGATCCAAGCACAAATACATGTTAGAATTTACAACAAGGGATTCAAAGTTTCTCTGCACCATATTGGATTGGATGAGTGAACAGACCCTTAAACTAAATGACTTAAACCAGCAGAGTAACCCTACAGATTATTTGACATGTGCATTAGAATGCATGTCAATGTAGATTTCTGGAGCTCTGGTACTGGCTCCAAAGTTCCACTTGTTCACTAAATTGGAGAGAAGTACAAAATTTTAAATGAGAAGACACATCAGAGAGGAGGTGAATGGTGTTTATACAAAGCTAATACTGAATGCGCAGTTCCTATTTTTCATTATCAGAGAGTACAAATAACTAGATGAGAAGTACATGAAATTTCGTGCAATACTCAAAGCCAGTCCTTATTTAACTCTCAAAGATATCCGTCAAAATTAAGCAAACCTTTTACTAGAAGCACGAAGAAGGAAACACAAAAATATGTGGCCACTGTATTCAAACACAAAGAAAGAACATGCAACCTTAACATCCCATACAGCCACTACCAAATTTGGGAAGAGTACAATGTGCACTTTATAGCAGGACTTGATAAATCAAATGGTAAGAATTGTATAAGGTATGCAAATGCAGGTTGCTCACCTCATCAAGTATGCCAATCTTATGGCTACCAGCCTACCTACAATCAGTGTTACACAGGGATGAGTTCCCAAGGGTAGGGGACATGCTCCCCGTGCTCCTAAAATGAGGGTACTCCAAAGGGAGTGTTACCCCCCAAGGGGTGACAACTTCAGAGGTACCCTCACAGGGGTGTCATGTTGCTGTTTGCATGAACGATCTTGCTCATCTTCTCCAGAATCAAACTGTTCTCATTGCCTCCATCAGATGTATGATTGTGCTAGCTCAGCTGTGGTATATCCGATCCTCCTCCCTCATTCCTCAGATGATAGATGCACTATGGATGGTACATTATGGTTTCACTATGATCTATCTTGATATTCCATGTATTGGTGGTTCATTTGGATGTGATGCTATAACTACTTGGTTAGTCATGAAAGTGGTAAACACTAAAATGAAATCTGATAGCACTTCATAACATACATAGTTTTATTATTTGTCTCATCGTACCTTGGGGAACCATATTTTTATTTTAGAAATGTTGTCATTTCTCAAGTCAATTTGTACTACTGGGTAACTAGCCAAGGTAGCGTTTTCCACATTCTAACCATGCTAGACACTTTCCACTTTCTTTGTTTCACTTAATTCCATCCATAAAAATCTATATTGATCATGTATGACTTATCAAATGTTAACGGAAAGGTCTAATGAAGAAAGTTTGAGTTAATAAAGCCAAAAAAGGCCAGAGGTGAAGAGCAATAAAATCAAAAGCCAAAAATATAAAGCTTGACCAATGCCACCTTGCTATGAGGCCAATGCCCCTAGTCCCTAGCTTGTCTATGAATATCTAAAGAAAAAGTGGCTTGTTCAATAAAATCAACACATAAAGAAAAAGGCAAAAAACAGGTAGTAAGAAACAGTGCCAAGGACATGTAACTCAATGCTAAATCTCCCTCTTGAAAGCTAATGTATAAAATCCTTGCTCAGGAAAGCTAGATGAATAAAATAACAAGACCTATGCATATAAATGACTTTGAGGGTCATCACATGAAGTTTTTCCCTTCCCCCTGTAGATTTTCTGAGGTCCTATGAGGCTGTCATCTAAGGTCTGTCCTTGACCTTAGTATGGCTCTAAGTTTCAACAGTGTGGTTGTCTTTTCTTGCTGTTTTTAGGACAGCAAACAGTCATCAAACTTTCTGCTCAATATTTGATGGTTAAGTTCCCTTTTGAGGTGCCCTTGCAAGTGTTTTTTTAACCCAATGTTAGCACATGCAATATACATCAAAACACATAACACTACCTCTAGATCTTTAACTTTAAAATGTTGATCTACACTTCTAAGCATGCATAAAATTGAAATAGATTTTTGGTCAACATGACCCTGGAAAAAAACCCCCATGGGAAAACCAGTTTGGAGTAGATATATATAGAAGGCCTCAAAGAAAAATGTACAACACAGGAAACATATACAAGTGAACCTGGTACAATAGCAACCACTCTCAGATGCCTTGGAGTTCCTTGAAGACCTCCCCACAAGCCTTGTGAAGTAAGGCGCCCCTTGCCTTGGTGAGCCTTTCTTCCTCTTGCTTGCTTTGTCTTTATCCTGATGCCTTTGTCTTTGACCCTTTGCCTTTACCACTGAGATGCCATGATCTTGCCTTTACCCACTTGAAGTTTGAGTGACCCTTGCCTTCTCCCTTGAAGTTTGCGCCCATCCTCACAAGTGCGCCCTCCTCCAAGATATGGTGCGCACCTAGCTTTGGTGCGCACCTAGCTTTGGTGCGCCCTCTCCTCTAGCAATGGCCTCCCACTAAGTGCGCCCTTAGTTCTCCTCACTAAGGCTCCCTCTCACAAGTGCACAACTCCCTCACACAAGTCTCTCATGCATGAAGTGCGCCTCTCCTCCTCCAAATGCGCCCTAGACCATAGAATGCGCCCAAGCTCTAGTGTATGCCTCCTACTCCATGGAAGCTCCTCCTCCAAACTACGACACCTTCTCCTCACTCAATGGGCAAACCCTCATGCAAGTGTGCCTTCCTCTCCTTAAGAAATGTGCCCTAGCTCTCCTCCTCTTCTCCTCTTCTCACAAGTGAAGAATGAATCTCATAAATGCACTATACCCTCCTTTAGCCTCCTTTGGCCAAGCCCTAAAGATCAATGGCCTAGATCCAATCTAGCCAAGTCTAATCAATGGGTGAGATCTGATCCAAAAATCTCACTAAGGAAATCCACTTTCCTTAGTTTGCTTTATGTCTATGAATTCACTCACTTTGTGAATTAATTGTCACTTTATGACTTAAGTGACATATTTCACTTTTGACTTAAATCTCCTAAGTCAAAGTGAAATTAGAATCATAAAGTAAAGTACAAGGGTAATAGTCTCCCCCTTTGTGTTTAGAGA
>ML817227.1:85524-113970 GCA_009831015.1 Picea engelmannii | reverse complement strand
GTATGAACACTATCCATTTCTCTTAGTTCATTCAATAGTTAGATCTAGGGAAAGAGTAGTATTCTGTTACGGTTTGTTCCAGATCCAGGTGGATCTTGGGGAGATTGGTCTGTGTCCGCACTCATGAATTTATCCATAAACACCATCCAGACCGAAAAAGGGGTAAACTACCGCCGGACAGACGTGACTTAAAATTTTAGTTTAACGAGTGTGAAAAACTACAAGATCGCTCGGCAATCTTTTCATGTTTAAAGGGTCTGAAAAGGGCTTAAAAGGAGACCCGTTTAAGGAATGTTCTTCTGGACCAGTTTAACGAGTGTGAAGAAACAAGGTCACTCGGCAATCTTTTCATCTTTAAGGAGTCTGAAAAGGGCTTAAAGAAGACTCCATGATGGTTTCTTTTCTCAGTTAATCCGGATGAGATCGAAAAGCATAAATGCAGTCTCACCGGATGTTTATTTTGGGTCTCAAAGCTAGCTTGAAGAACAACAAAGGTAGCCCATGATTGACACTTTGTGGGTCGATGTCAGGTATCACTTCGTAAGACCCAACAACAACGTCGTGAAATTCTTTGAAAAGATCTGTGTAAATTTGAGTCTCTTCGGAAGAGAAATCCACTCCGACGAAGACATTTTCCACAATGCTAGGGTTTCGGGAGATATCGATAGGTATCGTTTCAGCGATAGTCGCCATATTTCCCTCAGCATAAATATCCTGTGTAGCTAAGAGGTTAATGGGACAAGGCTGATCTCCCGTCATGGTGATGGTGAATTCTCCTGCCTCAATTCGGTGTAACTCTGGGAGGAAATATGATCTGTGATGAAGATCATCCCAAGGTTTGTCCGGACCAGTCATTGCTTCGATTATGGCTTCGTCAGAAGGCAAGACTAAGTCTAACGAATCGGTGTTGACAAGAGAATCCTGAGCCCAGATAGGCTCAAGGAGTGGATCCAACTCTGGTGCGGGAATCAGATCAGGAGTAGCTGAAGTTTGCTGAACCAAAGAGTACGCTACTTCAGCGACTGACAAGGGCGTAGACATGCCCGCATTCCCCATCGCATCCATCATGTCTGATGGGGAAGGAAGAATCCACGGATCCTGAAAGTAAGTTGTGCGGAATGACAAAACATGGAAAATATCATCCTTGTGGTGAGTCGATATAAACTTGACATCTCCTTGAGGAGGTGGGTAATCGAAGGTACCCATCAAATATGGGCACAAACCAACTCCAACATTGACAACACTGGCTTGAGGATTATCTACCATGGGAACCGTGGATGCCCCCAAGGCTGGGTCAAGTCGAGAGAAGGACAACTGATCAATAGTCACTATCCGGCCTTCACGTGGAAACAATAGGACTCGAAAAACTGTAGCGACTACCGCCTGCATTTCATAAGTCCAACTACGACCTAACAATAGATTGTAGTCGATGGGGGCATCAACTACTTCTACTTCGACACACACGGTATTTCCTCCTAACTGTACAGGGAAAGAAGGAATGATGCCATGCGGTCGGAAAGAACGACCATCGAACGCAGTGAGGAGAGTAGGTGACGGAGACAACTCAGGTTGGCCAATGGCTTTCCAGCATGCTAACGACATAACGCAAGTCAAAGCGCCCTTGTCTACCACCGTGCGGAAGATATTTCGTGTAAACGTTTTCGTGGGATGAGCCACTACTATATGAAACACGACGTGGTAAGGCAAATGAGGTTTTAAGTCAGTCGTATCTAACATGATGGTTCCCGGGTTACAAGTCTCAGTAGAGCCTAAAGCAGTCAACAAGGCTTTCCTCTGAGCAGGGAAACTTTGGAGGACTTCCAAAGAGGACATAGCATAAGGGGTTTGTGATAAATCTTCCACCACAGAGTAGTTCTGGGTGGCCCTTACATTTGGATTATGAGAAGCTCGTTTAAACACACCTTTGGGGATGTGAGTCATTGTTTCACCCAACGTTTTCTCAATCTGTAGAGGAAGAGATGGGATCTAGGCTTCTTTGCCCTTCTCAGAGGCACTTGGTTTGCTATAATCGTGAGCTCTAGTCACAATGAAAGCATCACTTTTCATCATATATATGTTCGCGGAAGATGAACTATTTGGGGGAGGGAAGTTTTCATGGCTGCCCCCCTCGGTACTTGCGGAGGCTTGAGTCAAATGTTTCCCATGCTGAAAGGGATTAATCAACACAGCTTGTTGTTGCTGCGTGACAAACTTCTGGGCCTCTGCAAGTCGATGGCATAGGTGGGTTGGGTGGTATTCCACACAAAGGTTGCATGGATACCTCGCCTTTCATTTTTCAGTAGTACCCTCGCCAACATTATCACTTGGTTTCTTATCCCCTTTACTCTTCTTGCATTGTTTTTTCTTTCCTTCGGGCTGCTGGTTGGCCTTTGGGTTAGTCGTCTGTACAGAGTGTACTTCCAACGTTTGAGTAGGAGGAGCAGCCAAAGCAGGAGTCTGGCTAGCTGCTGAGTGTTGTATAGATAACTGCTGCAATTGTTTAGTCTATTGCTCAGTGGGCTTGGTTTGTGCCGAACCAACTATACCGTCAGCATGTGGTCTGGCCCTCTGTCTCGTTTTGTCCAAAATCGATCGTGGTGCATCCGGCAAGATGGTGTACAATAGACCAGACTGAGAATAAATAAGCTCAAACTATTGAGCCCTCATGATGGCATCTTCCTCGGAGAAGACCCCTGAAGTCGCGACGTCTTTGGATAAATGCGGAACTAACGACTTAAGGAACCACTCAAGCAGGAATGCTGGTGGGACGGGTACTTTGATAAGACTCTTTCGGTGTCACCACTCTTGAATATGATCCGAGATATGGTCCGCTGACGTCTGCTCGAAATTGGCTAGCAACTCTGTGTCGGCGTCATATCTCACAGGTAACTGGAAATGGTTAAGGAAGGCCATCGCCAATTCGCCAAAAGAGGAATATCGTGAATGATCAAGCTCTATGTACCATTTCGCGACACTCCCTATCAGAGTGCGTTGAAACAATCGTAGCTGGACGGAGTCATCTTTCAGTGAGTTAGATGAACACCATAAGTGGAAAGTAGTCACGTGATCACCTGGATCTTCGTTAGGCTTGGCCTCAAACTTTGGGATGTCCAAAGGAAACTTTGTCGGCATAGGTGGCCAACACGGATCATGACAGATAGGATCATTCAACAACCGTGTTAAATCTGGCAAGTGTAACGTCGACAAGAAAGGGATTTTAGGTTGCTGCTGATAGCTAGGATAAGAGGGTCCTGGAGTTGGACTAGCACCAGGTTTCCAGGAAAAGTTTGGTTGCTGGCCTGGGTTCCGGTAGGAACCATGGCCCTGACCAGCGTAAGGGTTTTGCATTTGAGGAGACATCATTTGCTGATTCCCCATGAAGGACATAGGGTGTTGGTCATTCATCATGTTTGATGGACTTTGGTATGGATTACCCCATGTCGGTCCTGATGGAAGAGGCATAGAGGTCTGTCCGGGGTTCCACTGGTTGTGGAAAGAGTTACCCCAAAACGACATTCCAGAGGATGGAACGGATCCTTGTGCTGACTTCCAAGGTCCTGGTATATGTGCCCCCAGCGCAGGAATCGTACCCTGTGCCAGCATAAACTGTCCAAAAACAGGTGTGCCCCCAGATGGGAAAGCAACGGATGCTAAAGTGTTATTACCAAATGTCTCGTTCCAGAGAAACGGTGACGAACCTACTGGCTAAGTTTGCGCAGGTGTTCCTTGACTCCCGATTCCCAAAGGACTTGTGTGTGTATGCTGCCCGGCAGACTGCTGATGCGATCCACCGAGCGAAGGGGATGAAGGAGGGATATGTCCTCCAGCATAAAGAAAAGCATTGAAAGGGATAGGAATACCCCCGAGTTGACCTTGCAGAGGAGCGTTAGAGCTCCCTGCCCCCAGACCCAAAGTCTGTAAAGTAGAGGAGGTGAGTACAGGACTGGTACCTGAACTAGGCATACCATATGAAAACGGAGTGCCTGTCGCACTAGGTGTGTAAAGAGGTGTGGCCGCCGCCATAGATGGGGTCGGTCCACTGTGCGCCGTAGTTGCGGCCGAGACCATGGTGGTCTGGGCCGTCGACAAAGGAAAGTTAGGAGAAGCTTCTCCTGTGGTAACAACAGTGATAGGAATGGAAGAATTCCCAGAGATTTGTTCCATAACTGGGTTAGGCACTGACAGGAATTCGTAAAATTGAATTGGCACAATAATGTCCGTCCCAGTATCAATGTTTGAGGTTTCAACCAATCCAATATTGGCGGTCGATTCCTCGGGGGGTTGTTCGGGATCAAAAGCCTCGGTTGCTTCGAAATAACCTCGGTGGTCTAACTTCCGCCTCAAGGGTGGCAGGGGTGGCTCCAATATCACCGGCGGCAGGCCCAGAAGCCTTCGTGACCGGCGGAGCTCTGAATCCTCCACTGTGTGAGAATATTCACGACACGCTAAGTTATTCTACATGAATCAAACAGCAACAGACACTACAAGAAAGCCCCTAGAAGATAAATCAAGAAAGCACTAAACTAGTTGGAAGAATAGTTACAACAACCAACACTAGAGTACCTTACCGGTGCAAGTGCAACTCGAATACGGAAGCACCCTCCGGGTCTACTATGCAAAGTGTTGGTCTGATGTCCGTCCTAAGTACCGCGGTATACCCCCGCAGTCACCTGTGTATGTCCCTAGAAAAGATAGGCAACTAGTTTTCTAGCACGTGAACAGATATCAGGCGGGTACAGTCGGCAGTCGGGTAGACCACAATGAGCAGGGTATCAAGCCCGAAACCTGTCAAGGGTATCAAGAGAAAGTGTTCCGGAAGACAACTGAGGACCTCGAACGGATTTGAGATCCACGAAGCTCCGTGGCAAGTGCAAACGATGGAATCCCTTAACACATCCTCTATATGTGTTCTCCACAATGCTCGGTCCATCTTTGGAGGGGTTATCTCTGCTGCCTTTCCTTACGCGACCTCGTGTTTAGCCCCTGTGTTAGAGGGGGGTCCTGAATAACTTTCCATAACTGGACTTCTACACTCCCTAAGTGATAGACTTCAATGTTTAGTTTGGGTGGCCTTGGAGAATTTACTCTCCAACCTATTCCAAGGCCCTATTCCTAAGCTAGTGGATGCACCCTACAAACAGAAAAGTCTACTTGATTTTAATTAGCGTTGCTTTTAATGGGATTCTTAAGTCAGAAGGTGCGAAAGTGAAACTGATGGTGTGTAAAAAGACTCAAAGCAAAATGCACAAAAAATGCTTGGAAACAAACTTTTGATAAAATGCAAAACCAACAACTTTTCAACAAGAAAGACTTCTTTTTCTGAAATTACTAAGTTTTATGCAGTAAATATGAAGGATTTTCACTCAGATCTGCAAGCTACTTATACTAGACATGCACTGCAAAAACTTATGCAACAAGACTTCTTTCCAAGCTACTGATGCAACAACACAATCCTCAAATCTAGAAGAAAATAAAACTTTTTTATTTTATTTTATTGCAAAATCACGCAACAAGGAAAAATGATGACAAGATCAAAACCAAGAGAAATAAAAAGAAAACTCTGGCTAAAAGCGCAGATCGCAAACAGAATCAGAGCACAAAAATGCAACAAAGCAATCACAACAACACCAATTCTAACACTTGCCTAAAAACCATAAAACAAAGATTTTTTCTCTTTTGTCTTTCCTATCAAAAAATCTAATAACAAACACAAGCTAAGGGGGAAATGCCCTAACCTGCTGACTGTGCAGTCCCAGACTCTAGACCCCTGAGAGGAGCTCTTCTCACCATAGGAGGGGATGACTACCCCAACCAAGTTGAAAATCTACCAATCAAGCCCGCGACTGTCACCAAGACAGCACGCGTGAAAACGCGTGCTGAGCTTCTACAGCGCGCGGGTACCCGTGGGCTAGCCTTAAATAGGCCGCGGGTCTGTATAAAAATTGAGATAAAATCACACATAGACAGTCTAGTCCTGAAAAAGGCTTCTGGTATTGACAACCAGAGTCTCTAAAAGGCTTAGATGCTATCACTTTAACAGAAAAGTAAGGTTTGCAAAAAGGAAAACCAATGTAAAGAAAAACAACACAATAAGACAAACTGAAACACAAGACAATAAACCAATCAAGACCCAGACAGGATCCAGAAATCCCCCTGAGAAGAAAAACCTCTGACAGGGAAGAGGGGACTACCTCTTAAGCTTCCTCGGCTCTACACGCTACTGAAACCACTACAATAGGTGTTCACACGCGGGTTGTAGATGGTTAGGGCGCGGGCACACGCGTGCAGGCCTTCTGCAGGCCGTGTGTACCTCTGTGTGTCTCGTGACTAAATGTCAAGCGTCAGTCAAGGAAGACTGGTATTGATAACCAGGTTCCCTACTAGCATTGGCCTAACATAAAACAAAAATAAACAAAGAAACAGAGACTGAGCTCCTTTGAACTACCCAGAATATTTTTAACCAAATCCGAAAACCCTAAGAGTAATACTATCCCCAGTGGAGTCGCCAATTTTGTTGTGGGGTATTATACCCTATGGACTAACAAGATAGGGCTTTAAACTTGTACACAGATCATGACCCTTCAAGAATAACTTTTAACCTCCTACCCAAATCTATAACCCTTTTTCTCAGGCAAACACGGGAAGAATCAACTAACCTTTTTATCGACGGTTGAATTAGATCCTCCGTTGAGCTTTTATCTCCTTGTTGCTGCTGCTCGTTCCACAAAGCTTCCTGCAATCAAGACAAAACTACGCATGCATGCTACTGATCTACTAGAGGGTTAGAGATAAAACATAAATCAAATAACATATATGAGACTCATGTATTCGAGACAGGAAAAGTATATTTTTCATTAATCTCAATATGAATCAACTTACAATGATTTTAGAGACCGGCCCCCGTTCCTCGATCCTGATCCTGGGCTCTTCCTCTTCTTTGTCCTCCAACTGCTTTGCTTGAATTTCTCCTAAATCTTGAGGAAAGGATAAAGGGTTGGGACAATAATGGACTTGGCAATTTGGCAGAGTTTCTTTGCTATGATTTTTCCTCTTTGAATAGTACCCCTACCCCTCCTTTTATAGGCTATAAGGAGCTAGGGTTTTAGGTGAAATCTTGGCCATTCATGGCTAGGAGTTCCAGTTAACTGACAAAAATCTCTTCGTTCCATTGGCAACTTTCCATTTTTTGTGATTCTAAAGGAAAACGCGAGCTGTAGTGGGCCTGCTAGCGGGGCCCCCGCGGGCTGTAGTGGTCCTACTAGCGTTTGCCTGCGGGCTGTAGTGAGCCTGCTAGATTTTTCTTTTTAAAAATGGAGTTTTTAGAAGAGTTGTTCAGTAGTTTTTTGGCAAAGAAGGGATATGAGTTGGCCTAATCCCAGGTAAGCATGTGTGGTGCAATTTAGGGTTATAATAGAGGAGCATTCTTTCTGGGTGACTCATTAGTTGCATGGCTTAGTAAAAAGCAAGGATCCATTTCATTATCCACTATAGAGGCAGAATACATTGTTATTTCTACTTGCTGCACACAAATTTTATGGATGATACAAACTCTTACAGATCTATAGGTAACTTACACTCATCCCATTCCAATTCACTGTGATAACACCAGTGCCATTAGTGTCTCCAAGAATCCTATTCTTCATTCCAAGACTAGGCATATTCCAATAAAGTACCATTTTCTCAGAGAACAAGTTACAAACAGAATTGTTCAATTGAATTATATACCTTCTACAGAGAAGATTGTAGATATATTTACAAAACCATTAGTAGCAACCCCTTTTGGATATCTTTGTCAAAAGTTGGGGGCTATAATTTCTTGAGTCTAATCTATTCACCTGGTTAGGGGGAGCACTTATTGAATATATGTTGTATTTCCAAGATGCTCATAGTTGACAGGGGGATTATGTTTTGCAACAGCTCAGGGGGAGCATGTTTCTTCTTTGACATTGATGTCAAAGGGGGAGAAAAGAGTCTGGGAGGAGAGTCTGAATGCATGTGGGTGATTGTGTTGCCATCAATGCCAAAGGGGGATATTGTTGGCAAATATTTAACAGACAGGGAATGCTTGTCATTGATGGCAAGTACAACAATGAAGGTGGGCATTATGAGAATACGTTGCAAAGAAGGTTTGATTAAGCTCAGAAGCGATGGCAAGATCAGAGTAAGTGGAACAAAGAAAGCTCGAGAGGAGAAGTATCACTTCTGATCACTGGATCCCATTTACAATTCCTGATGATCGTCAGATCAAGTGTTGATCGGGACTATTGATCCGAGACTCCATTTCAGAGTTTCGCGACTCGCGACATGGAGAGGCAAGAAACATAACTATCAAAATCGCAATATGTGAAATCACGATTTAATCGCAGCCGTCAAATCAAATTTTTGTTCTGGACCGTTGATCCAGCTTCATCTCGGAGTTTCGTGACTCACAACATGGAGAGGCAAGAAACATAACTATCAAACTCGCAATATGCAAAATCGTGATATGATCTGAGCCATTGAATTAAGATCAGATCTGGACCATCGAATCATAAGTCAAGTCACTAACTTGGAGTCAACGAAGCATGGTGTGTGAACTCGTGAGATGTGAGATCACGATAAGATCTAGACCATCGGATCTATGGATATTTCAATCATCGATCAGATGAAGTTTATAAACTCGCGAAGCACCTTTTTGGCACAGCCTATGGTCACCGCTGGTGGTCACGAGAAGGGAAGGAGTCAGTTCTGATAAGCTCCATTTTGGGGTTTCGGGGATCACGACTTTGAGGGTTGAGATGCCTCATCTCCAAATTCACGAGATGCAAATTCATGAAAAGCGCTTTATGCATAAGCGCGTGGTCTCAGCCGGTGGTCACACCATCAGAGAAGCTGAAGAGAAGAGTACTTCGACATTTCTAGGATCACGACTTGGAGATTCGAAATGCCTCATCTCCAGATTCACGAAATGAAAAATCACGAAAGTACCTTATGCATAAGTGCTTGGTCATAGCCGTGGTCATATAAAAGAAGGAGCTAGCATAGAAAAACTTTGTTTCAGAGTTTCAGAACTCGTGACATGGAGACTCAAGATGTCTCATCGCAGAATCTCTGAATTGCGAAAGTGCAAAACAGGTAAATAACACAAGAACCCCTTAGAGTTAATCCAACGACGTAGGTGAATCTGAGCATAATCGGAGGGCTATTGTTTCACGTCACAGTGTAACTGCCAGAAACCACTGATGGTTTCTGCCAGAGGACTCGAAGACACTTTGAGGTGGTTGACAGAGGAGATGAAGAGTTATTGGGAATATTCAATAGGGATGAAGATTCTCTTGGAGACGATTAACAACTAGATGAGTATTAAAGCTTGTAACTAGAATAGAGAAGGTGATCTCGACTGTCACAAAGAAGACGAAGAGTCTCAATTGCCAGAGAGGCTAAGGAATCTCAGCATGACATACAGTGATACTGAACGAGTGGAAAAAATGGCCAGAGAAGCTGAAGAGTCATGATGATGATCAAACAAAGCACTCGAGTTATGGAGGATATTGGCATGGTGTGAGGATATAGAGGGATTGCGCGCATTGCATGCACAAGGTGCACAAAATCTATAAATACACAGTACAGAGAAGATATGTGGTTGTTGTTGTTGTTAGGATTCCTATGGATGTTGATGAATAAGGATCAGAGTGCAGCAGCTGAAAAGAACAGAAGAAGAACTGTGTAGCGAATGGACATGATGCATAGATCATAAAAGAAAAAGAACAGAATGGGTAGTGGATGCATGCTGGAAGACAGCGAGGAAGTCTGAGTAAGAAAATCTTGTAGAACAGTGATGAGACTGGTAAGTTTTTATTGAACACTATATCACTGTAATAGGATTCAGTATTTCATATTCATAATCCAAGGAGGTTTGTAGGTGCTAGGGAGGATTGGTGTCCTCAGAGGTTCAAGTGGTGGCTTGAACACAGGGAGTTGGTGCTTCCTTCTAGTTGGTGCTAGAGAAACCAGGGAGTTGGTGCTTCCTTCTAGTTGGAGCTAGAGAAGCCAGGGAGTTGGTGCTTCCTTCTAGTGGGTGCTAGAGAAAAACAGAGAGTTGGTGCTCTCAACAAGTTGTAGCTTGCAAAACAGGGGTTGTAGCCTCACAATGAGTTGGTGCTCAAATGTATGATAATGTAAAGAATGTAAATAATACTTTTCATATAAAGAAGAAGAGGTTTTCACCCTGTATGGGTTTCCTTGGGAAATATCTGTCTCTGTGTTTCTCATATATGTGACTGATGTTGAATGTGCCATTTTTCATTTCCCTACATTATTGTGATCATCATTGAGTGCCTTGTAAATATTTTAAAAGAAGAATAATTGTTTAAGCATGGTGACAACTGATCCANNNNAAGGTTTTTTCATATTCTACGCCTTCAAACTAAGCATACCCTTTACAGACCAATCTGGCTTTGTTCCTGATTACTTTCCTGTTCTCATTCATTTTGTTTTTATACACCCATTTAGTTCCAATGACATTTTTCTTTTTTTGTCTTGGAACTAGTTCCCAAGTTTGATTTTTTTCAATTTGGTCCAATTCTTCATTCATAGCTTTGACCCAATTCTCGTCTTTACGTGCATATTTCATTGAGATGGGTTCAATATGTGACAAAAATGATATTTATGTTTGATACAGTAGTTGTCTTCTTGTGTGCACTCCATCATTCATATCTCCAATAATCAGTTCTTCGGGATGATTCTTTTGAGTCATTCTTGAGGGTGTCTTTGTGTCTCTTCCTGGAAATTTCTCTCTTATCTCTTCTTGAATATCTTCTTCGTCTTCACTCGTATTCATATCATCATATTCCCTTTATTTTTTCTCTTCTACTTCTTCTACTTGTGTGTCAATTGTCTCATCATCATCTTCATCTTCACTTTCAAGTATAGTATCTTGATTTTTGATTCTTAAAGTTTTTAGGTCATCCACCTTGACATCTGCACTCTCAACAATCTTATGTGATCTAAGATTGTAGCATCTGTATGCCTTTTTCTTAGAATCATATCCAATAAAAATACCTTCATCATATCTAGCATCAAATTTTCCAAGATTCTCATTAAGTCTTTTGATGTAGCATTTACTTCCAAAGACCTTGAAGTATTTTACCGATGGAGTTCTTCCAAACCATATTTCATAAGGAGTCTTATCACTATTAACCCTGAGCTGACCTCTGTTCAATATGTATATTGTTTTGCTTACAAATTCCCTCCAATATTCATCAGACAATTTTTCTTCATTGAGCATAGTCCTTGCACCCTCCTGAAATGTTCTATTCTTTCTCTCAACAATCTTGTTTTGCTGAGGTGTTCTGGCAGCAAAGAATTGTCTTTTTATTCCATGGGTTTCACAGAAGAGATCAAACTCTTTTGAGGTGAAATCACCACCATTGTCTAATCTAAGACAATTGATCTTTGTCTCATTTTCATTTTCAACAAGGGTTTTAAAGGCTTTGAATTTGTTAAGTTCTTCTTATTTTTCTTTGAGAAAACATATCCAACCCATTCTAGTAAAATCATCAATGAACAACATAAAGTAAGACTCTCCTTGCAAACTCTTGGTCCTTGTAGGTCCACATAGGGCAGTGTGAACAAGCTCTAAAGGTTTTTATGTTGAGTATTATTTTTCCTTGAACCTTATTCTAGTCTGCTTCCCTAGTTGACAGTGTCTACACATAGTATTTGAGGGATTTATGATCTTTAGCAAGTTTCTTACTGCACCAAGATTGCTGACTTTTACTAGATTGTCAAAGTTAATATGCCCCAACCTTATATTCCATAACCAAATTTCATCTACTAGATTTATATGGCATTCCTCATTTAGTTTTGCATCTAGTATATACACATTTTCGGGAGTTCTAGGAGCAGTACCAACTAGTTTTCCTTTGTCTTCTCTCCTTATCTCACATTTCTGGGAATCAAAGATGCAAAAGTTCCCCTGATCACAGGCTTGGCTAACACTTAATAGTCTAGGTTTCAATTTTTCAACAAGCAACACATTCTTGGCTTTGTCTTTTCCCAAACTCACAGTTCCTTTCCCAAGTATGTTACCTGAAGCATTGTCACCAAATGTAACTTTACCTTTTTGTTTCCTTAAGTTAAAAAAATTGTCTTTGTTTCTTGTCATATGTTTTGAGCACCCACTATCAACATACCAGAGGTCTTCTTTATCTTGGGTTTTTAAGGCAATAAGACATTCCTTCTTTGGTATTTTTTATTTCCAAAGCTTCTTTTTCTCTTGGTTGTTCTAAGGCTTCCATTAATTTGCAATTACTAGCCTTATGTGCATAGTTATGGAATCTAAAGCATTCTAGGTCCACTTCTTGTAGAGGTGCAAAGGAGTTATAGTTTCTTCTTTTTACTTGATTTACTGCTTGGTTATCTCTACGATTATATTTCCTAACCCTCAAATTTCTCCTTCTATATTCTCTACAATTCATAGCTTTGTGTCTGAAATTAGAGCATTCAAAGAAATAACCAAAGAAAATGCGAGGATACCTGTTTTGATAGAACTTCTTTGGTATTGTGTTATCTTCCTTCTTGATGGGTGGAAGTGGTCCTCTAGAGTTTTGTTCATTTCTTGTATTCTCTTCATTTTTCTTCTTGAATGTACCGAGGAGAGTATCTGCAAAAGATTTTGAATTAACTTGGTTTTATTCTTGTGAATAGCCTATTCCATTTTTATTACATGATTCCCTTTGTGTGGTAATAATCTTATCTAATATTTTAGAACTATTTTCATATTTTGTTTGAATGAGCTTTGCATCCAGTTCTTTTCTCAGGTGAACTATTTCTTCCTCCATTCTTTCACAGGTTGTTTCTTTTTCTCTAAGAGACTTTTCCATACTTTCTTCGATCCTATTTGCTTCTAGGATTTGGTTTTTTAGGTTTCTCATGATTTTATCCATCTCATTTTCTTTCTATTCAAGTTTTTCATTTTGTTCGACTACAAAACTTTTCAACTATCTATATTTGGTTTTGTATTTTCTTAATTCATCCAAGGAACTAAGAAGTTCTTCTTCCATATTAACTTTTGCTTCATCTTTTGACTCTTTATTATGTTTAATGTATTATATATCATTAGACTCTTAAATACCTATAAAAAGGACTTCATCATCATCATTGTCACTATACTCTAATGAACTGTTGTTTTCTTCTTTTGAGTAAAAGTTTTTTTCCCCTTTGTAAAACTTTTTCTTTTAGTTGGGTTTTTTCGTTTTCTTGTACTGGTTGGTTTTGAATTCTTCATCTTTAGGGTCCTCCTTAGGATAGGGACACTTGGCTGAAAAATGGAAAACCTTGCCACAGTTAAAACATTTGAAAGGAAACTTGCTTTGGTACCTCCCTAATCATTTCTGAAGTTTTGAAATGAAATTTGCTTCTTCCACATCAAATTCTTCATCATGGCTGGATTGAAGTTTATGTTTATGATTCTCTGTTTTCTTGATTACCTTGAAGGCTACCTCTCCTTTTGAGTGATTCTCACGACCTAATATTAACTCATAGGCTATGAGGATTCCATACAATTCATCCATAGTGAGTTTATCTAGATTATCTTGATCTTCAAGAGAGGACACTTTAGGATTGTATAGAATAGGTAGTGTTCTTAGTACTTTTTCAACTAGCTCATTGTCTGACACTTCTACTCCCAATCCTCTGATTGCATTAACAATATTATCAATTCTTTCAAAGTACTCTGAGATATTATCTTCATCCTTCATTTTCAAACCTTCATATTGTACTCTGAGAGTTTGTAGTTTAGCCCTCGTTACCTTGAAATCTCCTGGATATATGGTTTCCAATTTATCCTAGAGTTGTTTTATATTATTATAGTTTAGTACCTTAGCAAGGATTTTCTTATTTAGTCTAGCTTGTAGTGTGTTTAAAGCCTTTGCATGGTCCCAAAAAAAATTCTTGTCTTCTGCTTCTGTGGGAGTGGTTTTTGGAACATCATATTCCTTTTCCACTAATGTCCATTCTTCTAGTCCAATGGACATCAGATAGATTTTCATTCTAACACTCCAGAAGACATAGTCTTCACCATTAAATAGGGGGATTTTTTATGAAATCTTCAACTTCTGATCCATTCTAATGTATATTCATCTTCAAGTGATTTAAACATTTTTTTAAGAGACCCACTCTGATACCAATTGAAGGATCAGATCTTGTCACTGAGAGGGGGGGGTGAATCAGTGACACAATAATTTTATCAATTTTCTTTTATTTATGCAAACAAAATTTTGACACAATATTTATTGTGGAACCCAAATGGGAAAAACCACAAATGTTTTTCTATTAACTACAAAAAAAAATTTACATGTTACATAGAAGGAAGATATTCTTCCTTTTTTATCAGCACCAATTGATCAGGATGCACCCACACCCTTATTCACCAGCACCAAATGGTAGGAGGCTACAATCCCCTGTTTAGTCAGCTACAATTGACAAGGAAGCACCAAATCTCTCTGTAGGAACCAACCTGCCCTTGTACCACCCAACCACCCTTGATGTTTTGAATCTGGACAAAATTTTGTTTCAAGTCTTTTACTGGAGCTCTCTCTAGTTCTCTTCTTTAATATATTCTCTGATTCGTACTGTAGAGACACACCTCTTCTCAACACTCTTCCTCATTTATATATTATTCAAAATGGTGTGAGAGTGACACATTGTGTCCCTTGGTTTTGAACCATCATACCTCTTTTTTTAACTTAACCATAATCACTGATTATTATTTTTACTTTGAAGGATTTCCATAAATTGATCACATATGGATCAATTTCGTCCTTTAAACTCGATCTTGACCCTATGTTATTTTCACAGGAACCGAATTCTATGGAGGTGCTTCCTTCAAACCAATACATTTGACCGATCGTTCACAGAACCATGGTCTTACCAATTACAGTGACGTATTATATTTTATTTAAATCTCTTCTATCACATGACCAACGGTGGTGACCAGATGCTAGGATTAACGAGCGCTTGAGAAATTATCAATTCAATGGTCACAATTCAATCTTCTGATGAGATGAACGACTGATGAAACTTCTCCCTTCAGAACTTCAGGTTTTCAACTTTTCAAACCTTCGAATCAGATCGGATGGTTTATTTCAAAGAAACAAATCAATGGTCAAATTCGATCCTTACACTCATCCTTTCATTGTTCAATCTGATGGCTTGGACTTAATCAAACATTGATATGGATAGTTGTCGGAACTTCTCCCTTCGGAACTTCGGGATTTCAAATTTTCAAACTTACACTATCCTTCCATTGTACTATGATCAACGATTGAGAATACACCCAAAGTGATCTTTCAAATCGAACGACTCGTATCCTTGCTAACATGGTCTGCCACATGTCCTTGCTGATGTGGTCTATTGACATTGTCTTCCACATATCATTGCTGACATGGTTTTCCGATGTGATATCCCATATCTCCTTTGTTGATGTGGTCCACCACATGTCCTTGCCGATGTGGTCTGCCACATGTTCTTATTGACGAGGTTTGTTGACGTAATCTACCATATGTCTTTGTTGTCTTGGTCTGCCACCATGGTTTGTCACATTTCCTCTTCAATCGGATGGTTGAGGCTTACTTCGGATGATCCCGTCGTCGAGAATTTATTTCATCTCTCGGGGTCTCCGGGCTTTGAGAATTTCAAATCTCAAACTGGAAATTTGAAGTGATATTTTCCTAGAGTGTAACCTCCTCGCATCTTTAAACCTGAAGTGAATGATAGTCATTTTATCAAGTTCTTAGATCAACGGCTCAATTTGTATGCTATTTTTCCTTGGTTTAAATGTAAGCATAACTTGCGAGTGTTTTAACTTGTCACTTGAGCTCCGCAATTTGAAGTTGTGAGTTTGTTGGTGAGTCAACCATAGTCGTCAATATTTGAATCTATAATATCTGACGGTCCTGACTAATTGTGGGATTGGAAATCGCGCGATGTTTAATTCTCCTTTCACTCTCTACAAACTATCTGTGTCGTTGATTTGGCGATTGCGCATCCGATGGTCATGACTAAATATGACTTAATCTGATCATTTGTTGGATCAACCACAGTCATTGAAATTTTGAGATTATGAGATCTGACGATCTAGATTGATTGCAGGATTGTAAGAAGCGATTTGTTTAATTCTTCTTTTGCTCTCCGTAATTCATCCCTGTCGTTGATCTGGTGATTATGCATCAACGGTCTTGATTTGATCTGAGTTTCATCGCGCCATACCTACTGAGTTTCAATGTTGATTTGAGTTTCATCACGCCATACCTACTAAGTTTCAACGTGCCATCTCTTCCGAACTTTGATCTTCATTCGTTAACTCTCCTGAGCTTTAGTCTCTACATATCATCCAATTGTTTGACATTGACTGTTAACATCAATGAAAATACATCAATGAAACTATGTCCAACATTAGATTCATAATTAAACTAAGAAATGGTCGAATATAACATATTTTCGTAAAGGTTTTCCTTCATAAGTCTTGGTTGCTACAATTCTAAAGTTCCAAATCTAGCCTCTACAACCTGCTCCATGTACACAAGAGACAATCAATGTCTTCATACTTCGTTTTTTAATGTTATAATCCTAGATCTAGCATGGACATAACCTGATCTATGTAAAAATAAATTATATATAAACATTTATGCATGAAGCACAAACATTCATAGGGGAAAACCAATGATCTATTAATTTGAATAATGGAATGAAATCAATACAATTACCTCTTAGTGTAGATGCATTCCTACTTTCCACTTTCTCCTTGCTCCTCCTTAGTTATTCAACTAAGCTAGGAAACCTGACTGCAATTGATGTAGATGAAGAAGCACCTCTAAATTTTGGCATCATAGATCTATATATGATTCTTCCTCCCCATGCTAAATATTTTTCTTCTATTGTATAGATCCTTGGAAAAGGCTTAGGATATCTTCTAGATACCAGTGAAGGCTCAAAAGATGTGAGTTCCAAGACTCATTCCATGAATAACCAACTCATCCCTTTCTTTCCTCTTGGAAAACCAACAAATCTATAAGATTACAAAGGGTCTCACATGTTTCACTATAGATGAATCGTGAAAAGTCTCCCATTGTCCATGTATGACAAGTGACATCCTACAAAAATAATCTAAATCTCCAGCTAGAGTTTTCTCTTGGATTTCATATTCTATTATGTTCCCCTATGGCCCTATAGGGTGTAAATTAAGGCTATAACACTCTCCACTACTATCATATCCTACTCCCTTTGATGAATCCTATTTTTTTTTTCTGGCGATGGCCTCATCCCCATCCTTCTAGAGGCTCTGATCCTACATATGTGATAAATACAAAGTCATGTCAGTCGTATTGCATCCACAAAAAAATTATATATCTCAAAAATACAAAAACACTAAAATATATAAAATCCAAAAACACATTTACCAAGAGACCCCACACCTCTACTAGTGGAGGGAAGCTCTGGATCCTTCCTAAATTTGATGGTTGCATACAGTAAGTCCTCTATCCCCATGATTTGATGTTGCCACCATTATTCGAAGCACAGTCTATAGTGATATTCATTCCTTCTCATTGGTACTCTACCCATGTGTTCCTCCCATAGTATCATCCTTATGTCTTGTGGAACTAGGTTTCCCATCACTATTTGTGGCCTCAGCTAAGGTACTCTTTCCATTAAAATGGTCATTATAATGGAGCCATGTTTGAACTATTTGTTTATGCCCATTCTTGCACCATGATATTTGAACTTTCATGTTCGCTAGAACTCCCTCACACCAGTTAAAAAGGGTGGGTTCCAGGCACATCAGTGCCACCTACATATTTTCCTGTATGGTCAGATGTGGTGTCATCTACCCTACTACTCAGGTTATGTTGAACAAAATGGTATTGAGGGTAAATTCAATGGCATCCTGTATAGGGATATTTCCACTCTTCAACAGTGACCCGTAATAGCAGTATTTTTCTATGTAGTCCATATTGGATCTCTCATCTCCACCATGCCCATTGTCAAACCGTCATGGAACACCCCTTCATGAAAATATGATACATAAGTATGTGTCATATATCTCAAGGTAGAACACATTTCCCTCTATGATAAAAAATTCATGCTTTGGGTTCTAGTACTGAACCAGCTTGTGTAGTAAGTAATAATGTGAACCCAATAATGGATAGTGGAAAAACTTGAGTAGTCCATAGTCATGGAGTGTTGCCAAATTAGGGGCATCTTCTTGGGAAGAAAAACCATCTACCTTGTGATCCCTTTCATTTCTCTCCATGATTTCTATCTACCTACACACTCAAAGTGAAAAATCACCCCATTATCCAAAACCCAAATTCTCATGGTCATGGCCTACTATTCCTCCTAGAACCCTTTGGAAATCACAAGATTCCCTAGCGGCATCATGCGACATGTTGTGTGAATCCAAAAATGCATCCTATGAAATGTCATTGGACATCGCATAGGAGTCAAGTGACATGTCGCTCAATGACCTTCCATTTCCAGTGACACCCAAGGCCGTTGTGAGATTTCAAGCCATTGTGTTGAATTTTTCTCAACAAATCATGAAACAAATTACAAGGAAAACAAAGGTAGGGTTCTTATATATTACCTGGTTCAGAGAAACTATAAATCGATTGAGTTAACATCCCACAATGTGCTCATGAAGCCTTCACTTGGAAGATGATTTTCTCCACAAACTCTCCACTCACCTCTCTTTGCAAATGATGAATGAGATTTTTACCATGGTAAGCTTCCTTTTATAACAATTTAGGTGAAAAAAATTCCTTTTTTAAATTGATACCAAGTAAGTGGATTCCATTTTTTATTTATTTAATGAGCTTATTGTTATTTTATGCCATTTTTACTTAAAATTGACCCTATTATCTAGTTTACATTAGTAGACATGATAATAGGGACTTTAATTTATGAAAAATGAGATTTACACTAAACTTGAGGTACATATTCTAAAAACTGACACTACTGGGCATGCGTTTATCTCTCTTTCGTGTTGGTTAAACCATGAAGGATACACTAAAATTTTAAAACAAAAAATAAGAGTGGGGGTTTTTTACCATTGATCTCTTTCCAAAAAGGAAGCATCAATCGAGTCTCCCTTGAACATGGAACCTATTTGAGTCATCATCTTACAGTTGGGTTTTATCTTTCCTAGGAATCATCCCTGTAATATGAGTTACAGATACTCCTAAGGGTAGTTACTCTTCTAGTCATCATGGAGAGTGATTCAGTGCCTCCTATGTTGTTGTGTTATACTCATCTAGATATTGTGTCTTCTTTCCAAGTCACCATTGTGCCATGCTATATGTTCAAGGGAAGTTTAAGCCTGAGTCAACCATCTACAATTTTGTTGAATTTCTGAGTTGGACAACCCTATGTCAATTGTACTTGATGATACTCTCTCTTCACATCATCTCTTAGTGTATGTTTTGTGTCTATTGATGGGGGACACATTAAGGCCCTCATTCGATGGATATCCTTCTATCAACTTCAACACATTATATAAAAGAGGGATCTAGAAACCAGCTAGTACCTTGGAGCTTGTAGTCTTCAATGGTAGGCCTCCTCGCAATTGAAAATGGGTTTTCATCATTGAATCCTAATTGATTGATTCTATGAGTGATCAGAAATATATCCTCTATTCAAACTCACTATATTGTACTAGGTACCTTGGGGTCCATCTTCCTAATTGGTGGGTCCCCTTGCGTCTATTAATGATATACATTAATGACCGATAATCAGACGGTTTCTACCATGCTCGACATCAACTCATTTATCTTCATGTTGTGTATTTGTACCATCGGAGTTTGGGACAAAGACCATGGGTTTGGGACAACATCATCCCCTCCCATGTTGTGATGGATTTGGGATGAGAATTTTAATTACCTTTCTAATTTCTCATAAAGACAACTAAAAAGATTGTGCATTTAATTATCAATCTGGGGCTTGTATGGAACTTGTAAGTTACTATGCATTGTATGTGTATGTTGAATTATACGCTTACATTGGTTTGTTATAAAGTCATAGTATCAATTATTACCTTTGCAGCTAGAGTATAGACAATTTACAAGCTTTGGAAAGGTTCTACAAAGTGTGGAAAATAAATCACACTTGCAGGAATTGAAATATCACACTTGCTAGGAATTGAAATATCACACAATGCTTGCTGAAAATAAATCACGCGTGCTTAAAGGAAATTGATTAAATACTTGATGGAAAATAAATTAACTAAGTCCTTGAAATCAGAGCCTAATCCTTGCCAAGATGATCCTTGTCATTACTCCAAACAACAATTGCAATCATTGTGTTAAGCACATAATTAAATACAATCCTATGTGAATAATCAATTCCATGAAGGAATAAATACAATCCCTTCTAAATAATCGACAACATGAATGAATTGAATTACATAGAAATTAATTAACAACTTGCATAATTAAATCCCACAACGGGAAATTAAAGAAAACAACCTAAGTTACACATCACTATGTTCTATTGGAGTGGGTCCTGATAATATTCTATATCAACACTTACAACATTAATTAATTAAATCAATTAAATTAATCAAAAGAAATCAATCTATTACAAATGTGAAGAGAAAATAAACTAAACGAATTAATCAAATCACACACTAGGAAATTATAAAACTACAATTAAAATAAACACTCAATGAATTATTCCATTCTCATTCAGACATTTATGATATGAAAACTTAGTGAGAATTTTCTTACATCCAAATTTTCAACCTAATATTTTTTTTGACGAAGTTGTATGTGAATAAGATAAAATTAGATTTACGAAGAATGCTTCATTACTAAATACATTAACATGATATCATAAAACTGTCACAATGACTAAAATATGCTTGCAAATAAAACTCTACTTAATTAAATAAGTAAAAATGCATCAAATCACACACATACAACTATGACAACAATGTGATAACGGAGTTCACTAGACCCCCTGGCTATTTCTCCAGGTCCATGAAATTCATGAACCTGCTTCATTGATTCTTATTGAAAGGGATATGCATAAACAATCCTACAACCTACTTCTCCTTTACAAATAATTCTCATGAATCAACAAGCTCTCAATAATATTTTCAACAAAAATTCCCTCTTTCTTGACCTCCAAAAAGGGTTTAAATAAAGTCTCCATATGAAAACTACTTCATATTTTTAGGAGAAAAAATATCTCAAGATCCCCTAAATTAGGATCTTGGCACAACTCAAGGGATTGGTTTGAGAAAATCTCTCAAAATTCCATGAAAATCTTGACTCTTCATGAAGATCTCAACTCTCCATGAGACTCTCCTTGAGACTAGGAACCAAAAGCCTTCTTAGCTTTTGCACCAAACAGTTTTCTTTTATAATGAAAAATACATTAATTTATGAGAACCTAAGCTCCACAAGTATTAATCATTATATTGCATTTTTTGTCACTTTGTCCTTTTTCTTCAACAAGTTATATCTCTAGCATATGAATTCCAATTGACCTCATTTGAAATGCATCAGAAAACTCCTTGCGAGCTATTTGTTGGCTAGACAATGTTGGTTGTATTTGAAGTCCACTAAAATGTGTCAACTGTGAAGATCCTTTTGGATCACACCTCCCCACGAAGAAAACTTTTGGTCTCCAAAAGTATCAACTTTATCTACAATCCATCACCAATTTCATGAAAATGTCTTCAAAAGGCACATTCCTTCAAGACTCCTTCATGCCAAATAAAGTAGAGAAAGTAGTAAAAGCCATCCATGTAGATCACAGCCATATCATATATAACTGCCATATCGTCGATTTAGCACTTACACTTATAGAGAGATGAATAGTGTGAGGTGCACCAACCTTAGCAGACCCGATAGAGGTGTACCCCATTTCCTCCCTGCACGAAAGACACTACTTACCTTACCGGGCCGGGAACATTAGTTTATACCTCAACAACTATTTCTATTTGGCCTCCAACTAGTTCTAATTCACCCATGTACTTCGGAATCAAAATGCAACCCCAACACCTATAACTGTTGCAAAACAAGTGTCTGTAAAGGCACATCCCCTATCTCCTTCTCCTTCACCTCTTGTTCTTTGGAGATGAAATGTTGAAGCCCACATCTTCATAAATTTGCAACCTATAGTTGATGATACATGTATTACAATCTTTGGAGTGTATTACTTGCCAAGAGTTTATAAACCTAATCATTGGTCAAGTTTACAATGAATTCCAAAATGGATTAGGAAAATAGAAAAGAAAGTCTTACATCAACTTCTGAAATCATCTTTCATATATGCAACTCTAGGAACAAACAAAGATCATCAATAGCTTCTACAGAAAATTCTAAAACTTTAGAGTATAGACTTGGCTATGTTTGGCTCGGCCATTTGAGATTTGGAGGAAATTTTTGTTTGGCTACTCCAACTTAGAAAAATATGACATATCTAGACTCCTTGTGAAATTCTACAAATTTTGATTATAAAATGGACAAGGTTTTGAACAGACTCTCGGGACTTGTTGGGCTCGTGATTTGGTTGTTTTGTGATGATGATTGAATCCTTTTTGTACCGGTATTATATATGTTATTAACCATTTTGAAGAAGTTTTTGAAGGATTTTTTATCAATTCATCATGGACTTATAACAGGTATGTGTAATGATGTTTTGCAATGGTTTTGAGTTAGATTCAGTTTGATTTAATGTTTATAAGGATCTAATGCGGGATCTATGTGTCACAAGGAAAATTCGCAATGCAATTTTCCATCTGGTAGCTCATTTGGTACTTCATCTAGCACTACATCCAGCACTTGGAGCATAGGTGAGTTGGCATTTGTTGCATTGGCGGCCTATGTTGGGCAAATCAACAACCTGGGTTTTGTTCCCCCTTGTGGCCTCTAGCTACTAAGATCTTGACATCTCAGATTAAGAAGTTATGCGAATCATTGAGTGGATTGTTCATTTTCTAGAAGCCAAAGGTTTGTAGACCGCATTTAATGGGATTTACCATTTTTAGAGGAGGTTGACCCTTCCAATGGTCGACCTCTCGAATTGTAATCATTATAAATACCACCAATAGTGTCCAAACAAAACACAAGAATTGTTAGAATACATTGCGTTGTGTAATTGAGACATATCTGCAAACTCGTGTTAAGACTGCGTTTTTTAATTTAATGACAGAACCATATTGGCATGTTAAAAGTTAAATTGATTTCTGCAAGTTGAAGTAGAGTATTATTTAGAACAGAGTATTAGTTTAAGACAGAGTTGCTTTTGCAAGTTTCGATGGATTAATAAATGCAAGTTTTGTTAATCGATTTAATTCCCAGTTTTAGTTATGCTTTCATGAATCCATTTTGTTTATCAATCTTGTTTTAGTGTGTTATATTTGAAGTAGGTTTTGGATTATGTTTTTATAAACATTTTGGTTTGAAATCTAAGTTTTTAATAATAGGATTGGCTTAGTTTAATTTATGAAGTTCCAGTTCTAGATTTGAATTGCAATTTTAATTAGAAGTTTGAATTTGAATTAAGTTTTTAATCATGAGTTTATATCCTTGTGAATTTACTTGAGTTACCATAGGAGTGCATTTGAATTAATTATAATCGTGTTTTCTTATCATCGATGATTGATATATGAAATTGAGAGATCACATGGATTTTCAGGATAGTTAATATTTCTTCTATGATGGCTAAGATTTTGTTAGATTGCTTGATTCATACTTTTCATTCCTCCATATAATTCAATATTGAATTCATTCCTCTTGATCTGTCACTAAAAGTCAGATGCCATCGTGATTTTACTAGGCACCGAAGACATAATAATCATCTTTGAAGTTTATTGTTATTGCAGATTAGGAAGAGTTTTTGATTAATTTCTGAATATTGTCATGATGCTTTTGATTAAGTAGGTTAAGATTTCCCTTTTTGGATTAGAAATGATTATGAGTTTTATATTAAGAATAGATTTTACTTGTTGAATAGTTTTGATGAGTTTACTTGCTGAATAGTTTTGATGAGTTTACTTGTTGCATAAGTTTTGATAGGTTAGTTGTTTAAATGCTTATTTTCTTAAAGATAAAAGATCAAAGTATTTTAATTGTTGTTTCTCATTAGATTGAATAGGCTAACTTGTTCAAAGTAGGGTTTTCTTTGATTATTTAGGAATAATCCATCGATCCATTGTTTAAAGTTGCTTAGGGTAAATAGTTCAAGTTCTTTAATAGGATTTTCTGATTGATATTATTTTCTTAAGTAGAATAATCCTTAGATAGACCATCCCCTTAGATACATGATACTTTCTCTAAATTTTATTCCTTGGCACATATAGTGCTACAAATCTAAGTTTACTTACCCCAGGTTGACAATTGCCCGGTTTGTTAGCCATCTATATAAGTGGGGATCCTAAGGAGTCCTCTTATGAACCTAGGAGGCCATGGAAGCCTAGGAATCAACCTACATACTCGGATATATAGCCTCAAGTTCCACCCTATTATCAAGAACCACAACAGTGAAAATCACCGAGTTGGAAAAAATGGTCTATACAGTATCACCATCCTTGGCTTCAAGTATGGAGAGGAAGGCATAAACAAGGAAACCCTAAAGCTCCACCTATCCCTATGCCCAACCATCCTTACCCTTAGTTTCCACCAAACATCTCTCATCTTCTGCTAGGTTTTATTCCCTCACCTTTACCTCATATTCCATGACAACTGCAACAATACCAGAATGCAGGATCCCCAAGACCAACATTATTACCGGCACAAACAATTCCCAATCCCAATAATAATCCCACTCAACCTCTTTACAATGTTGAGTTGAAGGCCTTCCCGACATATGTTATTTATCATGTTCCATTGCAGAAGATTCAATTAAGTTTGGGAAAATTTTTGGATAGGAAGAAGCCTTCAGTAGTCATCCAAGAAGAAGAAGAAGAGGAAACCCCAAAACAACCCTTAGAGGACACTAGGTGTGAATACGTTATCATTCCTAAGAACCAAGAACCCAAGCTTCCCCAAAATTAACCTTCAAAAATTGTGAAGGCCCATCCTTATCCAGAAATATTAGTGATCGAGAAGCCTACCACCCGACCAGAATTTGACATCTTGAATGAATTGAAGAATATTTGTGTCAAAATTCCCTTGATTAAAGCCATTAAGGATATTCCAATCTACAGTAAGGTGGTCAAAGAATTGTGTATTAATAAGCCAAGAAGAAAGCAGAAGGATCCTCCAACAATACATTTGATAGGAGAAATTTCTAAGTACATATCAGAGCATCCTAAGGTTGCAAAATATGGGAACCCAGGGAACCCTATAGTGACCATAACCATTAATGAGGTCTCCATTGAGAACACTCTCATAGACCTAGGGTAAGACATCAATGTTACGAATGTTACTACCTTGGAGGAATTACAACTAAAACCTCTTCTTAGACCTACCCCAACTATTTTGGAATTAGTAGATAAGACAAAGGTTATACCTGAAGGAATTTTGGATGATATCATAGTTACTTTAGCCTCATGGGAGTACCCAATAGAATTTCTTGTCATCCACTCAAAGGATCCTACCAAAGGGAATTCAGTTATTTTGGGAAGACCTTGGTTAGCCACAACCAATGCATTTAATGGCTATAGAGAGGGCAAAATGACTATCGCAAATGGACTCTCTATACAGAAGCTCACCATATATCCACCAACTCAACCTATCATGGAGAATATATGGTGGCATGAATTTCCATACGAGAATGAGGACTGGGAATATATCGTGTTTCCAAGTGATCATTCCTCAGCACTTCAGGAGCACACAATGGAAAATGTGCTAAACCAGTTTATTTCTTCTATCACGTGTGTTGATTTTCCACAATATTTTCCCCAATTTGAGTACATGTTTGGGGAAGAATTTAAAGAATAGTTGGACCCATCAATTTTGTATTTGACATATTTTATCTTCGAGATAGACAAGTCTACCACATCTTATACCATGCCCTATGAGATTAGTCCAGGGAAATTTCTACATATAAATTATGGATTAGATATAGACCAACAAAATAATTTAGTAAGTTTCCTTAAAGACCAATAAGGGGAATTCGCCTGGGAATACACTGACATGAAGGGTATACACCCTAACATATGCATTCATCACATATATACCCAGGGGGAAGTAACACCTATTAGGAAATCTCGGAGAATGATGAACCCAACACTCAAAGATATAGTAAAAGAGGAGATACAAAAGTTAATGAATGTCAAATTTATTTACCCCATATTCGACAGTAAATGGGTATCCCCTCTTGTAGTGGTTCCAAAGAAAGTAACTAGGAAATGGAGAATCTGTATTGATTTCTGGGAGCTTAACAAGGCCACTCTGAAGGATTATTTTCCTCTTCCTTTCATTGATTGAGTCTTGGATACCCTGTCAGGAAAGAAATATTTCTCCTTTTTAGATGGATATAGTGGGTACAAAAAAATTCTCATAGCACCTGAGGATCAAGACAAGACTACCTTTACCTGTCCTTGGGGAACCTATGCCTATAGGGTATTACCATTTGGATTGTGTAATGCTACTGCCACATTTCAATGAGAAGTACTAGGGATATTTGTTGATCTTATTCATGATTGTGTGGAGGTATACATGGATGACATCAAAGTATATGGAAATACTTACCAGAAATCTTTAGATAACTTAGAAAAAGTCCTTATCAGATGCCAAGAAATGAACCTGTCCTTAAGTCATGAAAAATGTAAAATGTTGTTGACCAAAGGAGTGGTTCTAGGAAATCATGTTTCATCTGAAGGGATTAAAGTTGATCATGCTAATATTTAGGTCATCGTTAGACTTCCACCCCCCAAGAATAAAAAAGAGGTGAGAATCTTTCTTGGACATGTCGAATATTACCAGTGATTTATTGAAAATTTCACAAACATTGTTGCACCGATGTTTGGATTGTTAATAAAATATGTTGATTTTATTTGGACTGAGCAGTGTCAAGCCACCTGTGAAACTCTGAAAGCTAATTTGTTTATTGCACTATTTCTTTGGGGGGGAAATTCATCTCTCCTATTTCATATATCCATTGATTCCTCAAACACTGCAATAGGAGGAGAATTAGGGAAGAAAGAAGACCAGTAGTCTTAGGCCATTTATTTTGTGAGAAATAACTTGTCCCCTGCCGAATTAAACTATACAGTTATCGAAAAGGAATTCTTGGTAGTAGTTCATGCTATCAATAATTTTATCCACTACATCATAGGTTACGAAGTATTTGTACATACATATCACTCCGCCATTAGATTTTTCATGAATAAACACATTACTAATGGTTGAGTGACTAGGTGGCTCCTACTATTGCAAGAGTTCAATATCACCATCCTTGACCAAATTGGAAAGGAGAATTTGGTAGTTGATTTTCTTTCATGCATAAAAAATGAGGATGATGATATTTTTGTTGATGATAGTTTCCCAGACGAGCACCTTTGTTCCCTTTCTGTAAATACTCCATGGTTTGCAGATATGGAAAACTATTTGGCTACTAGGAAGTTACCATCTCATTTGTCACCTCATGAAAAGCATAGAATTATTATGCAAACTACCAACTAATCTTGGGTTGGCCATGACCTTTTTCATATTGGTCCAGAATTGATTATTCGTAGATGTGTCCTAGAATATGAGATACCATAAATCCTAAGAAGTTGTCATGATGGACCATGTGGTGGCCATTTTTTCGAAAAACATACAACATATAAGGCATTACATTCAGGTTACTATTGGCCTAGCATTTTTAAGGATGCTGCCAAGTATGTGAGGAGTTGTGATAGTTTTCAAAGGATAGGAAGACCCACGTCAGTTGACGAAATTCCCTTGCGTGCCCAAGTTATGATAGAACCTTTAGAGAAATGGGTGTTGTTGGGTATTCTACCCTACGGACTAATAAGCTAGGGCTCTAAACTTATACGCAGAAAATGACCCTTAAGATTTAACTTTTAACCTTCTACCCAAAATCTCAACCCCTTTTTCGAGCAAACAATGGAAGAATCAACTCACCTTTTTAACGATGCTTGAAGTAGATCCTCCATTGAGCCTTYTATTTCCTTGCTGCTGCTGCCCCTTCTACAAAGCTTCCTGCAATCAAGATAAGACTACACATGCATGCTACTGATCTAATAGGGGGTTAGAAATAAAACATAAATCAAATGACATAGATGAGATTTATGAATTTTGGGACGGGAAAAGCATCTTTTTCATTAGTCTCAAAATGAATCACTTACAATGAGTTCTGAGACTGACCACTATTCCTCGATCCTGATCCTGGGCTCTTCCTCTTCTTTTGTCCTCCAACTGCTGCAACATGAAGTTCTCCTGAAGCTTAAGGCAAAGCTAAAGGGTGTGGACAATAATAGGCTTGGAAATTTTGGCAGAGTTTCTTTGCTATCCT